>APFE030598123.1:31076-43798 GCA_000404065.3 Pinus taeda
TGTGATATGATGGACCCGCCGCAATTATAAAACATGATATATATGCTTTCGGGTCCGACCATCGCAATCGCAATCAGCGGAACCAACCTCTATAGCCCTGCAGTGTGGCGGACCTGCCAGGACTTTTAAACACCGTGTATATATGTTTCGGGTCCGGCCCGCCATCGCAAATCACAATCGGTGCTATCAGCAAAACCAATCATACATATCATTGCGGACCTGTTGAACTTTATAAAACGCAACTTATAGTATTTCGAGTTCGGCTTTATTTAACACTTGTTTCTTTTGCGAATCCGATATATTACTTTGTTTATTTCTTGTTTAAATATGCACACACACACACATACACATAGACACACACACACACACATACACACACACACACACATACACACACACACACATATATATATTGGGTCTAGCTCCATATAACCATTTATATAGTGATTTGTATAGCAACCTTGGCTAGTCTGGGGCCGATTCTTTTACAAATCTTATAGCGATTCCTCTATGCCATTATCACTTCTTCATCTTGCTTTTATCTCTTCCTTTTGAAGTATTTTCAAGTGATTCTTGAATGAAAAATGAATATTATAAACAATAAAAATGCATGTTACAACAGGTGGTCTACCTGCTTCAGAATTTCATCCTTCCTTCCTTAATGAATTCAACCTCCTTAATCAAATCTAAAACCCAAGAAAACCAAGCCAAACAAAATGCCCAATCACCAAAATTCAAATATGCCAAAGTGAGAAGTCAAAGATGCCCAAGGAGAAACTCTTATGTGTGGAGAGAGAGAGTTGCTTCAAATTTGTACGAACCAATTGAAACAAGAGAGGGAAGAAGAGATGTTGATGTGATGTGTTGAAAGGAGCTTGAGGTCACTTGTATTTATATGAGTTGGAGGAGGGCTATTTTGACCTTAGGCCAACCTTGAGAAATTGTGAAACTATGGGCTTTGCTTAAAAAATACACTTTCCCATGTCCGAATCAAGTGCTTCAAATGTCAAAATTGGTTTGCTTAGAAAGAGGAATCTAGTCCCATGATTGGAATTGTTCACTGAGATACCAAGTTAACAAAGGTAGAGTCTTTTTCCTATCATAATATGGGACACTATACTTCACAATTTCCAAAGGGAAAGAAGGGTGGAAAATCATGTAGTCAATTGTAGTTGTGTCAAGAAAGTTGAAATTGAATTGAAATTTGTTTCCTACCTTTCCTCAGGCACCTTAATAGTGGGTGTGTGGCTAATAGATAATGGAGCTAGACAACATATGACAGGGGCATTGAACTATTTGAAAAATTGATCAAGTGGGACACAAAACTATTTGTATAGTCTGGTGTTGATTCCAAACATGTAGTGAATGGGGTTGGAATAGTGATATTCCATCTCGCGTTAGGAGGTAGGTTGTAGGTGAAGGATGGGTTGTGGGTGCCAAAAATTAGGTGGAGTTTTGTCTGAATATCTATGATAAAGATGAAGGGGTTTTATGTAACATTTCAAGATGGATAGGTACCTATCAAACCCATGGAATATAACTCTTATGATGGCCATACCATTAGAACTAGAGATAGAAACACATAAAGGATGAAAGGTCAACCTATTGAAATGATGGTAAAAATTAGAGAAATGATAAAGAACAAGGAGCAAGTAGCTTCAAAGATTGAGCAACTCAGAGAGAGTCAACCTTCAAGTTTAGGTGGGGAGGATCAATCAATATATTCCTCCAAGTCTATCAAGAAGGTCTCTTGGTATGAGATTGTTGGCATTGATGTTAATCTTAGTACATGGATGAGATAATTATGTCAAGAGATATTGTTTACATGGCTATGATGGCATTCTATGGGAGATTTCAATGAGGGGGAGTGTGCTAGCATGTGTAGTCATTAGTTGATAACTATCATGAAGTATCAACATAAGTGGTGGAGCTTAAAAAGTATGATTACTATGATTACTAGATTTGTGATCTTATGGCCTAATATTTGAAGGCATTTTTGTGTATAGTATTAACTTGGATGCTCTTATTGGTTGCATGGTTGGATAGTGCCTGCATAAACTTATCCAATGGTATATGGCAGCTTAAAAATATCTCGAGGAATAAAAAGTTATTCAAAAATAAAGTTTGGTAGGGTTCCAGAAGCTAACAAAAGGTGCGAAACAAACCATTTTCCATTCAGTTGTTGGAGAAATTGACAGCATGCTGCAAAGGTTTGATAGGAGGTCCACATGATCTCATGGATAAAAAAACCTGTGAGATGAACCTTGCTCCTGTTAACTGACACAAAGTTTTAAGTTCTACCATGGATAACTTGAGGATCATTGAGATGTTAGATTTTGGGGTGGCACACACTAAACAAAATCTAGGAGACGAATAATCTTCCCAGCATGGGATAGTGGTGTTTAACATTGAAATTTCACCCCATGGCATATTTGGTTTAACAAATAAATTAGTCACACAATATAGGTTTCCAGGGTCCCCTTCTATACTTGATGACTTGGCGTTGAGAACACATGGTGCAATATGATTGGTTGATGACAATGAGTTGGATAATGATGTAGCAGCCAATTGATACCTAGAGTCTACATGGCCAAATGAAAATACGACATGTGGAAATGATGACACTAGTGTGTGAGTTGGTAGGTGATGTGGCATGTCCTTGAAGTCAGTGCCAAGGGTTGTGTTTGTGGATAGTTTCCCATGTTAACGAATTCTCAATTTGGTGGAGAAAATAGTTGAAACATCAAAGCTCAAGAGGGACAATGAAAAGAATAATAGTTGATGGGGAGATATCTTCTCCCTTGAGACAAAACCCACAAAAGGATCAATCCATGTGATGGAACAATGGCACAATCCCACAATTGATGGAGATGGGAGACAAAATATTTCACAACATAGTTATTTGGTGTGAAGTTTGTGCCTTAAGAGAAAATGTTGGAGGAAGTGTTAAGGATGGTGCGGTCCCATGGTTGATAGTAACCAGGAGATAGGAACTTTCACAACACCGTCATTCAATGGAAAATTTTCACTTTGGGCCATTTTGGTGTGATCAAGCTATGATGTTGGGCATGGTGGCATGATGGAATATTTGCTCAATAAGGCCATGGTCCTCATCCCCAAGCATATGATTCCTAGGTACTTAGACGTAAGGGTGTGGGGCTTTAGATCTCTAGTGGAGTTAAGCACCTCCCACTGAGTGCACGGTTCTAGATCTTGGTTTCATGTGTTAAGGTGCTAGAGCTTAAGCAGCATAGTATCAGAAATAATTTGGTGTTTGAGTGCCAAAATATAGCTAAATGATAAGGTGAAGAAATTACTAATGGTTGTTGCTATGATTGAATTTGCGGATGTGGATAAAGGAAATATTTACCAAGAGGAGATGCTACAGGTTGATTTCCTATGGCACTTTGTGTGCAACAAATATATAAGTATTGTGTGGTTGATGAAAATAAAATGATTTTCTCATTAACAATCAGAAGCTTTGAGAAATCAATGGTAAGATTGGGGTCGGTAAATCCAACATAGTAAATGAAGCCCATCCTCTTGTCATGGAAGAGTAAGTCAGTTGTAGAGACTATGAAAGGAAATAAAAGTAATGGAAATGGGTGGTGACCACTTTAAGGAGTTAAGGCTATCTCATTGAAAAATAGAGGTTGAGAGAGAGTAGCAAGTTGGTTGAGAAAATGTAACAATTTGAAATAATCCTGGTTGAACATTGGAGGACGAGACAACAAGTCATGCTGAAGTATCTTCTCGATCCATGGGATAATTAATCAAGACCCTCCTAGATCCATATGTAATTAAATGAAGGTCTTCCACCTTGAGCCATGAAAAGAGTACTGAACTCACCTTGGGCCATGTGTGAAGCGCAACTGAAGAAAATGTTTCTCAACTGAGAAAAATGATGTGAGGAATGTAGAAGTGTGAGAGAGAGTGTGCCTATGGAGAAAATAAGGGTGAGAGTTGTTGTAACATAGGATATATGAGTAACACAAGTGCATGAGAGTAGGATGTTAAGTAAGGATTTGTGTGCCTACAGAAGAAGTGAGGTATGAGAGTAGTGAAATCTATTTGAGTGATTGGGTTGAGTCTGGTGGAGGTTGTGTAAGAGGAAAATTTGTTCCCATGTAGATATTAAGTTGTTGTAAGAGTTTTCAATGGTTGTAAGAGCTTGTAGGGTGTTGAGATGAATAAGGTTGTGTATCAGGCTAAGTGAGAGCCATAGTTGAGAGAAACACATGTGAACAAGGCACTTGTGGATACAATATGAAAATCCTATGAAATATTGTCTACAGGTTTAGCAGGTTGGTGCTTGCACATTAGGAAGTCGATGCTTCCATCTAAGTGGGTGTCTAAATAAGTGTTTTGGGGTTTGTGCCTCTTGGAAGTGGGTGCTTACACAATCAAGGAGTTGGTGCTTTTTGTAACCTGATTAGATGTCTACCAAAGAGGGAGTTGGTGCTGATGAAAAACTTGATGTAATCACAGTGGTGGCTTTTGATCTACATCATAAAAAAGAAGATTTTTGGTTTTCTCCCTTTATGGGTTTCCATGTTCAATATCTATGTTCATATGTTATTTTATTTATGTTGTTGTTGTGATGTTCATGTGATGATTTATGTTGTTTCTTACATGACATGGTGTTGGTTGTTTACATGAATGGTTTCCAACTAAAAGAAAAATTATAAATTGGCAATATTTGTGAAATTAGCCTTGATACTGATTACCCCCCCTATCAATATTAATATTGTTTCCAACAATTGGTATCAGAGTAGGTTCCTTGAAGAACAACTTAATTGCCAAAAGGTAGATCAAAAGGAAACACGGCTAATCAGGATTGGATAACACCAGAAGGAGTACCATTTTTTAATGGAGTTCTCTAGAAGCTTAGAACAGAAACATACTTAATGGCTATTGATTTAGATGTATGGTTGTCTCTAGAGTATGGAGTGAAGAATGAATATAACATAGAAGCCAAAAAAATTATCCTGAAAGGGATACTAAAGATAGTTTGAGATAAGGTGATACATCGCGAGTCCGCAAAGGAAATGATGGACAAAATGCAATGTGTGTATGGAAGAGAAATTCAAGAGGTACCAAAGAAGATAGAATATCCCTATTTCTATTATACTAAAATAGATCTTAAAGAAGATCCTCTTTTCACAAATATTGCTACTAGAGATAAAGAGAAGAAAATAAGGAAGAACAAGAAGAAAGCATCTGAAAGGAAGGATATTGAGAAGATTGAAGATCATCCTCTAAAGTGAAAATTTTTTATCATCACTCCAAAGATGAAGAAGAAGATGAAAAGGATATGCAATCTACAATTAAACTATTATTTTTTTGTAAATGTAGAAGAGTAGGCCATTTACCTTCTAGATGTTCTTATGAAATTCCTGAAGAAAAAGATAGATATGCATCTAGCAGTAGTGAAGAAAGACCTACACTTGTAGCGATAACAAATGAAGGTACCTCTCAAGAAGAGGGAAGGACATCCCATGAGTGTTCAATTGTAGAAAAAAGTGAATGCATCCCTCGTAGTGATGGGGACGTTGAAGTTGTAACTAGAGCATGTATTCATAATGTACTAGGGCCCTAGTAGATCAGGAAGGCCAACAAACAATATCGGATCTGTGGTTTCAAAAATCTGGTGATAAGAACGTTGGATTTGATTTACATAGAGAAAAAGAGATGTTCATGGAGGAAATATTTTTTTTATGGATCCGGGCGCTCCTAAATCTAAGAATCAAATACCGCTAGTCCCACGGAAGGAGAAACCTGAAAATGTTATTGCGATGTAGGATTCAGATCCCATGGTGTTAAAATCGTTTATGTAGACCTGCATGAAGTTGTTACAGGATCAGAAGGCAGAGGATGGACTGCAAGAACTGATAGATAATTGTGCTAACAAGGATAAACTGTTACCCGAACAATGCATAGTCAATAAGGTGAATCGAAGTAAGAAGAGAACGGATAGGGAGATGCGGTTGACAATGCAGATTGGTCATTTCGAAATGGACTAGGTAATCCTAGACTTGGGCTCTGATGCTAACGTATTTCTAAAGCAAACTTGCGAACAAATGGGGAAGCCTAAGTTACAGTGGTCGCCAATTCAACTGCGCATGGAAAATAAAAAAAAGTTAATTCCAATGGGTCGCCTACATGGGGTAACTGTAGATATTGAAGGCGCAAGAGCAGTGGCAGATTTTGAAGTTATTGAGATAGTCGATGACAATAATCCATACTCAGCGTTGCTCATGATTAATTGGGCTTTTGAAATGAATGCGATCATTAATTTAAAGAAGTGAATCATGGTATTTGAAAAGAATTATCTTCGAGTGATTGTTCCGTTGGATCCAACAGAAGGTGCACAATACACAAAAACGAACCATGATTATTATGAAGACAAAGACACGGGGCACATATATAAGCTAACTGAGCGAAATGAAGATTGGATCAATCCCACTGTGAATGGAAGGATCAGTTGGGAGAAGGCCAGTTCCTGCTAATCAAATTATAATGAAGAGTTAGAAAACTGGAAGAATCAGTTGCATGAGGTCTCTACGTTGCAATGTAATCGACTTACAAATTCACTACAATGTATATCTAATGAGGAATGTACATTGCCTTATTATGATGGCTTGGATGGTGTCAATATTTTTTTTAATCATTTTGAAAGGGACATACCAAAGGGGCATCTATTCTAGACCTTAGATTTGGTGTTGAGAGCTACGCTTACAAGATGGTGGGGTACGCACAAGGATAATTTTTTTGACTAGAAGGAATATCGTAGAATGATGCGATTAAGATTTGGCTATGAAAACACTCGATTCACTGAAAAGTACACAGGAAAGGATGATCCATGTGAACATCTAGCTTGATGGACTAAGACGTGGGGTGAGCTACCTCAACTAGAGTGGGTGCATATATTTATTCATACCTTGGATGTTATCCCAAAGAATTGGTATTTAGAGATGAAGCTGCAACATGAGACTGCTAATTGGGATGAAATGAAGGAGAGTTTCTTACTAACATTCAACTTCGAAGATGCGTTCGAATGCATTGATGAAGCGCTTCAGGAGATTAAAGAAATAGTCTTCCGAACACCCATAGAGCCTATCACTTGGATACAACTTGAATGGAGTACACAACTACGACATGATTTGGAATTTTACAATGTTACTACAAAAGAAAGTGATGAGGATCCACAAAATATAAATATCCCTAAGCTAGAGGGATAACACAAAGTTGCTGGACCTGATGCAGAGATCCCTGATATCTCACAGCCGATGTGCACAAAACAAGTAAATATTGGCTAGAAGGAGCATCGAAATTCATGAACATTAGCAACTATTAGGATGATGACACATTGGATAAGGTCATTGAATTATTACACGAATACCAAGATTTATTTCCAACTAAGTTCTCTGACTTGAAGGGGATAGTAGGAGATCTAGGTATGATGAAGATCAATCTAAAACCAGATGTGAAGTCGGTTAAGCATCACCAACATCAGTTGAATCCCAAATACAAGGAAAGGGCATAGGCGCTAAAATACCAAGAAGAAGTCATTGTGCTAAATCAGCAGCAATAGTGTAGGTCTGTAGTGAGCTTCCATAGCTCCAGATTACAACAAAGCAAGCTTTGGCTAAGAAAGTACAGAAGCTGGCAGCCACAGTGAAATAATCTAAGGCTAAGGTGGGAAAGGTGCAGTTTGAGTTGCAGTTGTAGATCTTAGAGGTTCAGATGAAGCTACAGCATACCACCCTTGCAGAAGTCCGAGAGCAACGCGAGGCTGCTATCAAATTTGATATGGAAGTTCTTGCCATTGCAGTTAATGAATTGAAATTTGGACCTCGCTGCAGGAGGACCCACATCTGCAGAAAATTGAAGATGAAATCTATGAAAAGAAACTGCAGTTTGATGATATCAGGGTGACAACACTAACCTTAGCACCTATGCAGAGGTTTAACAGTCTCCAAGAATGAAAATTCATACAGACTCAGATTGATGAGTTGTGTCGAAAGGCCTCTATCATTTCAAAAATGACGCAACGAGGCAAGCCAATTGTCCCCGAATGCCCAAAGAAAATTGAAATCCCTTCAACATATGCAAAGGATGATCATATTAGCAGCCGTAGAGCCAACTATAGAGAATTTGGTTGAAGAGGTTCGACAGGCTGCCACACAGAGTACAACAAAAATTCAAGGATTGAAGTCCGAATTTAGTGGCCTCATTGCACACATCGAGGATATACCAACAGAGTGATTCAGGGTTGAGTCACACCTTTGTGTTTGGGGCCTGTTGGGACGAGGTCCCCTGAGTCCAATTTTGATAAGATATTGTAAAGTCTCCACATTTTGAGGATTGGAGTGCGAGTAGTGCAGGTCATTAGGAGTTGAGGGGTTTTAGGAAGGTCAATGGCCCTTAGTTTTTGTATTTTTTTGAGCTTCGCCCATGGTTTGCGGACCATGGTATTTTAATAGGAAAACATATGTAAAGGGATGTCTTAGCAAGTCTAAGGGAGTCACATTCGGTCATATTTGATATGTTTTGAGTATGTAAGCATAATATCTTTCTGTATATGGGTGAAGGGGAAGGCTTCTATTGCTGTGTACGCGAAGACCTTGGTAAGTGTGCAATTGAGTGCACGGGCCCCTGCAGCTGTGTGTGCAGGGTTTGAAGTGTATATGTATTGAAGATCTGAAATAATAAAGAGTATTTGAAGCAAATCTATGTCTGACCTGTATACTTGTGTGTTTTTTGTATTTATGCTCAGTTGAATTCCATTTATTTGTATTATTGTCTTAATTGCTCTTCGAAGATCTGGATCTATTGTTATATGTTATTTTATGCATGAATAGATGCTTAGGCGAAATTCATAACTCTGTTTAACTGAAAACCGCTTTAATTTTGGGGATTTCAAGGATAAGGGTTCACGAAGGTCAAATTAGGCCTGAAACTAAAGAAACACCATACTCCTACATCACATAGCCTTCTGGATGCAAAAACTTGGTTCTAGCATCCCCCAATACTACCTCGAGTGAGACTGCATCTTGCACTAAGAAGGTTGTTTCCAAATGGTCCAGTAGTGAAGAGTTTTTTTGGTTAGTGCAACTAACACTGAACTTGGGTCCAAGCCCCCTCAAGCCAACACAACCATACATGTCATGAAGACATAATTATATGGCAATGATAAGTTTTCATTCACCCTACACTAAGAGGTGTATTTCAACTTCATGAAAGATGTGCTTTGTCTTTCATACCTACCCTCCAAAGGGTTGTGAATCAGATGGAGTCTTTATGAGGTCCAAATCTTCCATTATACCCTGGGTTCCTTGGTCTTGTTATCTGATAATTATCTTTTCTCCTCAAATCCTTAAGTACAATATAGATTGTCTTCCTTCTTCATCTCCTTCTTAATCATATTTCCATAGCTTGGTATAATTCATGTATATGTAATCCACTCATTACAAGACGACATCAGTCTGATAAAATCCTAGTCTAAGATTTTACATGATAATCAACCGATTGAGCCAAAAATGGTATAAGGTTTAGGGGGGGAGAAGACTCAGTGACTGAGTTGGACTAAGGGGTAAAACCGCACCATGCCCACTGAGGGAAAAATTTGTGCAGTGCTTACTGAGGGAAAAAATTGCACAGTTCAAGTAGTCAGTGGCTACTATGGGATGAGGCTTTGGAGGAAAAATTTGTGCAGTTTTTAGAGGCAAGGGGGACTTGACAGTAGAGAGGCTTGGGTGACAAATCTACATAGTTCTTGAGGGCAGTGAGCTCCAACTGAGGGAAGGTCACTTGAGGTAGCCTCTACATAATTTTGGATGCCAAGGGATGTTGGGCTTTATGTGCATTGCGCAGTTCCAACAAGCAAGAAAAAATCCTGAGGGTTGAAGATGCGAAGTGCACAGTTTAGGAAGGTTGGATGAGGCTAGGTTTCTAGGAATCTTCTAGAATTTGGCTAAGTGTGGGATTAGTGGAACCAATCTGAACAATGATAGAACTTGATTGAGACAACACACTTGGAAAGGTAGTGACATAACATAGATAATCCAAAACATGTAGAAACATGCTTCGCTCAATGCAACAACCTTTGTGGCAGCTTACGACAAGTGCGGCTCCGACGATAGAATTTGTGTGGATAATGATGACACTTGTTTGATAATGCATGAAACTTTGGAAATGAGTGCGAAACATGTCTATATGATGATACAACTCATTTTCACAACGTTTGGCCCTTGAAGAAAACCAAAAATTCCCTTTGCATGATAAGCGATAAATCCCATGCCCAGAGATGAAACTTTCTAGACAAAGATAAAAGCATGAATGACTCTTAAGATAGAAGAAGGAAGCTTGAAATGATTAGCTTACCAATAATTGACTGAGGAATGAGCGATCACGGGATCCACAATAGGCCCCAAAATTTGAGTGCAAGCCAAAATTTTGGAGGGTGTTGCAACTGCTACAACATTTCCCTTTTCCCTTCTTTTCCTTTCCATCCAATGCAAAGTTTTCTTCATCGTCGCCCTTGGATGAAGTCCCATCTCTGGTATTCTACCTTATTTCCTCCTAAACAAAATTACAATATAAGTGCTCCCAATTCGATAGTTTCTCCCTACCATTCACCGAATCTTGATAGCTATGCCAACTCTTTGGAAGGCCCATAAGGGGTAGGATTACCAAGTCTTCTTTAGGAACATTAACACCAACCTCGCCAAGCTCATCACGAAGTTGTGTGAACTTGCTCAAATACTGCAGAATATTTTCATTCTTCTACATCTTGATACTTCAAATTTTATCCTTGAGCGCCAACTTCTTGTGGTCACTGTTATTCTTAAACAATTATGTCAGTTCTTTCCACATTGCAAATGGATTTTATTTCCCATGGAGATTTGAGAGAATGTGATCTAGTACTCCTTCTAAGATTATTCTCCTCACATTGCTACATATTTCTTACACTTAGAAAGGTCTTGGGCATCTGATGCTTATGGTTTTGCAACATCTGTCTTGATGTATTCTAGTAACCCATTGTCATCCAATACCGCTTCCAATACCCCTCCTGAGAAACAACTTCAAAATTCCTATTCTAATGTGAATCCTACTCTGATACCATGTAAAAATTATGGTGTAGATTTTCAGTTGCTCATGAAGTTTTAATCAAAATCACAAGACGCAAACCTACTCTACTATTGCGTGGAAAGTAATTCACAGTATAGAACAAAAATTTCAGACATGCAATAAGAAATCACACACATGAAAATAGTATTTTTATTAGGGAAAACAACATGCTAAAACCCCCAATGTCCACTTTCATTAATCTGATAAATATAGATGTATTACAATTTCTTTTCTCAACTGATCACACCCTGCAAGTGAATAACCGATCTATCTACTCACTGAGAAGCATTGACCTATACTTAGTAAATTATACCTCTACTTGAGCCCCTATTTCCTTGCACAATTCCTTGAGAAATTAGGCCCTTGCTATTTAGGAATTTCTCCAAAATGGATAGCACAATTCCTTAGGTTGATCATCATGTTGCATGCAACACCTGTACGCTTCGAAATAGTCTACAACTAATGTTAAATTGCCTTGGAATCTCCACCTCAACTGGGTAACTCGAACTGTCTGCATGCACTGGATATTTTGGGATGATTGATCAGTTAAGTCGATGATAACTGAGTTTGATTGAAGTCTCATTGCACGACTGACCTTCCACTAGTTCGCCCAATAGTTGGAACTAGTTTAAGTGAAAACAATTTGAGATAACTTACTTTGATTGCTATAAATTAGCAATCACACATGCTTAACTGAACTCTAACTCCTCCAACTTGAATTTACTTTGTAAACTAGGTGACACAAGCCATGTCACACAAGTTAACTGCATCAAAGTTGTTTGCTAATGTAGAAATTCAAATTTTCTTAATTTAATCAAGGAAAAATCAAGAATTTCTTGTTGCAATTTTCAACAATATTCACACAAACTAGTACACACACATATTTTAAGAATATGCATGCATGCATATTTGTTGATTATCATCACGCTCAATGATGGAGAGACAAGGAGTATTTTGGGAGACACAAGGTGCTTATTTTTTGATGATGACTACTTCAACATGGATATATATGGATGTTTATGCCTTATTTTCACATTGAAGACATGGGGGATGTGTTTTCTTATATAACACACAACATGTTTTATAGCAATATTTTCTTTGGAAGCATATGACACATATGGTTTACAATTGTTTAATTTATGAATTTAAGATTTTGTGATCCATATTGTGTATTTTGAAAATATTTCGGTAAAAAATCACATTTAGAATTATCTTAATGGAGGCTTTTGTGAGTAGAATTGTTTAAAAATATGTCTTCCAAATATATCACATAAAATTATTGATTGTCGACGTGTTTTGAACCAACCAACGTGGTTCATCATCAAGTTTAGAATTATCTTAATGGAGGCTTTTGTGAGTAGAATTGTTTAAAAATATGTCTTCCAAATATATCACATAAAATTATTGATTGTCGACGTGTTTTGAACCAACCAATGTGGTTCATCATCAAGACGAAAGACGAAAATAATCTAATCCAACAGGGGCATGAAAAGGGAAAAAGGAGTATAATAAGGTAAAAGTAAAAAAAAATAGCCGTTAGACAAAAACACAAAATATAAATAAATACAAAAAATAAGAACCAAATAATA
>APFE030598123.1:44200-67636 GCA_000404065.3 Pinus taeda
AAAAGAATTAGGAAATATTCATATTTAAAAACCAATAAAATAAATATAAATCAAATCTAAGAAAATAAATGGTAAAAAATACCAGGATTAATTATCTATTTTTGTTGTTGTTGTTAAATTTTTTGTGATCCTCTAGACTTGACTGTGGCTTGAGAAGCCGTGACCCACAGCATCTAATCCATCAAAATCACTAGGGGATCACACCTAGCTTGGGCCACACCAACCCTAATATTGCTCGATTTGTTTAGCATGTCTCTCCCCCTAACACAAGGTACAACCAAGGGGATCACACATAGCTTGGGCCACACCAACCTTAATATTGCTCGATTTGCTTAACATGTCTCTCCCCCTAACACAAGGTACAACCACCCACCGTGAGATTTGATCGTGTATCGCCTTGCTAACAAGGCTCATCCTCAATTGGTTGTGCTAATGGGAGTTGACCAAGACTAATTATCTAATATTGAAAGTAAAAGTAAAAATAAAAATATAACATTATAAACATACATTATTGTAAAAGGTACATAAAATTTGTATAAGTAAATAAAAGGTCATTAATAAATATAAATAAAATATTATTTTAAAAAGAAAAATTAAATAATAAAATTTTAATAGAGGTGAAATAATAATAGATATTATTAATAAATGTCAAATAATAATTAGATATTATTAACTGTTATTAATAAATAACTATTCATTTAACCTTTTATAACCAAAATAAAGGAAGAAATAAACATATACTTCCTAAAATTTTTAGAGAAAGCTAAAATAAGTAAAATATTATAGCCTTTTATCATAAAAATATTATAAAAGAACAAAAATTAAGCCAAAAGAAATATAAACAAGACTAAAAGTTGTGATGCAGCATAGTTCCTGTCTCTACCGCTAATTAATTGGTTCTATCTGCAAAAATTTTTCTACATAATGTAAGCTCTCTACGCAACTTCCTTCGCATAACTTTCTCTGCACACACCTCCTCCTCACAACTACATATACATTCAATAGCGCCTTTCAGTCGAACATTGACATTCAGAGTTGTGAACATTGGGATCCATGTGTTTTTCCAGAGAACAATGATCTAAAAATGAATAATGCTCAGGGAAAAGTTTGTTTTGGATCCTTCACCTCTCCATCCAAAGTGCTCACATTGTCCTAGAAACTCTAGTTCTAGAATAGTTTATTGAAATACAAGGACCAGTCAATGTGACCCTTCTCACCCTTTAGCCATTGCAAGGGCTTAATCCGGTGAATTGAAATCGGGGCCATGAGGATGAATGAAAGAACCAATACCATCCCCAGCATAACCTTTTTCCAACCCATGATACCACGATACTACTCTTTTTCTATTCCATTATGAAAAATATTCATATCGTTTCTCTACAATTTCCAGCACTTTGTTGAAAAACTAGACAAAGAAATGGATGATTTAACTGTGGTTTCTTTGGTGAGTGCCTATGATCACCAACCAACGCATGTGATTGCTACTTAAAGGTATACATATACAGGTGGAACCGATTAGGCTTAGGAACAACTCTTTTCTTTGATTAGTGACATCGCAGATAAATCAAAGAGAAAATTGATGCTTCTCGAGTGCTCTGTTTTTTTTGGAAGTTGTAATAATGAACATAATGACACCTAGTACATGGTGGCCATGTGAGAGAAAGTGCATGATGTTTGGTGTTCCCTTATGAATCTTTTGAGGTCTCCACTTTTGTTAGCAGAATGGGTTCTTTCGTTACCATATTTCCTTATATCCCATCTTTTATTTAGATGATTATTATGCATACTAGTCTCCACCTTTGTTTGTGGAATGGTGTTTTAAAAGTAGCTTGGCATTGGTTTTCAAGGGAGGGACCCAGATGTCAGCTACGGCATTTTTTATATTATTAGTTTAATTTTATATTGTATTTGTATATTATAATATTAAAAAAGAGAGAATTAAATTTTGGAATAAACTTAAATTTTCGTAATGTTATTAATATTTTCCAAATAAGCAATGTTTATTGTGCAGAGCTTTCACTGCATGGAGAAAATCTCTGCACAAGCAAACTCCACACAAAGGAAGCTCTGCACAATGTTCGCAGAGGAAATCTCGAATATCAATGATCGAGGAGAAATAAACTTGCCTCTGCACAACGGGAGCGAACTTGCCTTCTAATAACACAGGACCACGAAACTACAAATCCATTACACAATGCAATAATTAATTGAACTATTCAAAAAAAAAAAAAAAAAACAGCTAGTTCATTTCGTAATGGCATGCTAAGCGGGAATGATGGCTTTCAAATTCAGACCCAAAATTCTATTATGATCTACCATGCATATTTTACTTGATGCATACGGTTTTATGTCTCTTACTGGGTTATGCCCCAAAATTCCATATTTTGGTTAGAATAGAAGGAGATGCAGGGAATATATATTCAGAGGGTGATGGCATTGGGGCCTTGACCTTTTAAGTTATAAGCCTATTAGCATTATTTTAACCCCTGACTTTGCAATTGGTGGCTAGGAAAAGGGTGGCGGAGATTAGTAAATTCATCGAGCGAGTGCAAAGCCATATGAAAATAATATGACCAACCTTGCTCCATGTGCATATTTCATGTTAGAACCACGAGTAACAAGAATTGACAGACTTGGTAGGATATTTGGTTGTGGCCATCAATGTTGGGTTTGGAGCTCACCGTTGATTTGCTACCCATTCTCTCACCAGCTGTAACCATTTACGCATGTTGAAAAGTATTGGCGGAGCAGATGAAATTTCATTGTGCGGAGGAAGCTTCCTCCACACAAAGAAGCTTTGCCTTAGTTAATCTCTTAAGCTACAACATCGACCATGGGTAAACCATTAGAATTTCCAGGGTTAATACATGGAGGCACTACAAGGAAAAGACCATCTAGAAGAGGATTTTGTGGAAGCCCCTATAAAAATAGCCCAAAAATTCGTTTGTAGCAGAGGTGACTAGTGGAGGTGGGTGAGCAGATGTTTTAGGAGATGTTTTTTTGACGGTGCATCTAAAATATACAAACACACTGTTTCTTTAATATCCATATAAGAACCGGTGCCAAATAAAACATGGTGCACTGTGGAAGATTTACTTTTATAAAATAAAAAGAATCAGTGCTCTAAATTACAAAATGCACCGCTACTTGAATAATCGATAGCACCAAAAGAAGGTTAACTTTTAAAAATTGTCAATGATATATCCACCTATAGCACCAGTGCCCTTCTTGTAGTAAAACACCCTAATGTATACCTAGAAGGAGCATCTTTATAGTATTTATTTTTCAAAAAGATGCAGTGCTATATTCCAATGAAGCACCGGTGCTGTTAATGTATTAAAACACCTTAGTGTATCTTCTAAAGAGCGCCGCTAGATGGATTTTAATTTTTAAAAAATGTGGTGCTATTGTCCAACAAAGCACCAGTGCAGTACATGTATTAGAACGCTTCGTGTCTTTTAACAAAAACACAACGATGGGTTTTTTAATTTAAAAAAAACGGTGCTCTTAGATATGTGACACACCAATGTAGTTATAATAATGCACCAGAGGAGGGTTAAATAAAAAAAAATCTCATGACCGTAAATTTCATTTTTATCATTGACAATGCTCGAGAGGTCTGAAGCACTGGTGCCAAACTTTCCTCATGCAAGAACGCTGACGTTGGTGTTTCTCTTGCTCATTATCTTTCCATACCATGCTTAGTGCGTGGGTTTCCAATTTTCTCAAGCAATGGTGATTTTATTTTCTCAATTACATGTCAACAATTCCTCCCTGATGAGAAAATGTCCAGGTAATGACTATGTTTCTCTTTAGTTTAATTTTTTAGAGGATTAGAATTGCAAATTAGCTAAAAAAAATCCACTATTTATTTTATTTTATTAATTATTCTTATTATTATTATTATTTTGCGCGGTGTGCTCAACAACTTCGACTCACACTCATAGCGATGCACTCTATAAATTTATAGGGTGCATTGCCATTCAGTGCGTCAACCTCACAACTATTTTAGCGGTGTGTTTATTAAATGAAAACACACCGAGAAAATATATAAATTGTACGTTAGTGCATACATTTTTAGGTTACGCCCAATGTGTTTATATTTACCAAACACAACGAAAAATTATATTAAAAAGTATAGTTCAGTGCATTCGATAACCTGAACATTCTAAACCAATTCGAAATGGTAATACATGCACACTAGTGCAAAGTTTGAGATGCACCGTGAAGAAAATTTAAATATGTGAACCAACAGTGGTGCATCATACATATGTATGCACTGTATCTAGTGCAATTATATCTGATAGCGCACCTGAGCTGGTGCATTAATGTTTTTTGGGCGCACCAGGGAATTTTTTTTCTTCGTAATTGAAAGTTATGTTTCCATGTTTATAAATACATTTTTCATTTAATAAAAAAAAAAATTGTTTTATGTATGAGGCTGATGAAATTTATATGTCAATCATGTAGTAGAGATGTCCGTAGGGGGAGCAACAACAATATCAGGAGCAAATGGGATACCAATACAATATGTTCATACCACAGGAGGCTCGAGAGAGGGAGAGGGGTTTATAAGCTCGCCCTATTAGCATAGTGACCCAAATTCTCTTGAGGAATGTAGGCCTCCTTAAATACTATGAGGAGGCTACATCCCTTAAGGCACATTCTATCTTATTGACACATCTGATTTGCCAATGGAGTGTCAAGGAGTAGGGTTTCCATGTTTGACATGAGGCGTGGTATAGGACCTTTGAGGAGAACATATATTTTATCCCTGGCCTATCCAAGAGAGGGGATGATTTTCCCCAGTTCCCTGATGTCCACCATGGGGTTGCAAAAGAGAGTCAACCTACCTACTCTCAGAGATATGTTGGGCCTCATGCAGTCCGTCCAAAAAAATTTCTAATGCGTGGTGGAAAGTTACAAATTTATTCTTTTGCTACATAGGAGGTTAGGTGCCTCTCATTATTAGTCACCACAATTGCACGCTTTACTAGTGATGGGTAGGACATTAGTTGCCCTCTTTTGGATAACGTCGATTCTTCGATTCAAGCGCCATGATGTATTAGATGGTCTTCCATTTTTTTGAGGTAGTTTTCTATGGATTTAGATAGATTTCTTGTGATGATCCATGGAAGGACGAGCTTCCATTTTTCTTCAGAGTTTTTTTGTTTATTTTTTGAGAGGTTTTCAGAGACAAGACCTAAATTTGATTGTCACCCTCCTAAGCTAATTCCTGAGGTCAAAATGCACATGTGGGGGTAGATGATGCCCAAGATGGGGTTGTCGGAGTATCTGACCAAGATTTTTGTCCAGGCATTGGTGCTATTGGACAGTGAAGATGACCATTCGTTTATCTTATTGCCATTTCTATATGCGGGTATTGATTGGAGACGGTGTCCAAAAATCCTCTTCACATTGGATCAGTCTGCAAATGATAAAGGTAATATTATTTTTTTCTTTAAATTAGTCTATTTTCATTTTACTATTTTAATTAATTAGAATAAAATTTATTCTAACACATTCTTTAACTTGTTTTATTAAATTGTTTAATGGAATTGTCTAATTAATTTTGTGTACTATATATTTTGTAGAGATCAAAAAATTCCATGGGGACATGCCTCCTCCACTGGACGGAGTAGATGAGGAGCTGGGCGAGGCCCAAGAGGTTGAGGCACATTCCATGGGGACATGCCTCCTCCACCAGATGGAATAGATGAGGAGATGGACGAGGCCCAAAAGGGTGAGGCGCATCATCAACGGGGAATGGGTGTTTAGGTACAAGCATGGTATGAGATTTTAGATGGACTATTGCGATAGATTTTCTCGACTTTTGGTTGAGGAGGGAGTCCTCCCTGCGAGGGCTCGAGACATCAACATAGATCCTATGTTTGTGGATATCTACAGGCACTCTTAGTGCAAGATGGTGACTCTTATGCATCAAATCATTGGAGCTAGTAGACTACTGGAAACGATGAAGGATACAAGGCATGCAACACCAACTACCTGATTTGGAAGCCTTCTAATTTGGAACACTTAGAGTTAAAACATGCATCTGATTTGGAAGCCTTCAGCTTGGCCACCAATGACTTCTTGGCCCAACACTCACTTGTGTTGTGAGTGGAGCTCTTATGGAACTCACACCACTTTCCCGTGTCCTTCTTTATCTTCATGGTGTTGTTCTTTGTTTGTAGCTTTGATGGGTTGTCCTGGGTTGCCCCGCCTTAAATTTATCCTTTTCTCTACGATTTGGGGGTGCCTTTCCCTGGCTTCAGATTCACAAATCAAAAGTCTTGCTTCTTCTATTTAAGCTTTTGCTCAATCTTGACAATGTATCAGTATTCTATGTTGAGCGAGGAGATTTCCAAGAACTCCATCTTGTCCTGGATGTACCTGTGTAGACAACCATGGTACTTGAGTACCAAATGTCTCTCATAAGCCTTGATACACAACTTCGTGTGAAGAGTATGAAAAAAATTGGTAAACTCCGACACATCTTGGTCCTTTCCCTGTTGTAGCATGATCCACTTTATGTATTTATGCTCATAGCTTCCAACATGGTAGTACTACTCCTTGGTGACATCCCAGAATGAATTCAGTGTGGGTGCACCTGAAAATAGTGAGGGTTTACTTTCGTCCTTCTCACAATAGGTTTCTTACCATTCTTTAACGTGGGGGGGCGACTTTGAGAAGTGAAAAATTAATATTTTTCTTGGGTTGTAACTTTGGCATACGATCTCCATTTGATGCGCACAATACCTTGTTAGAAAGGCCTGTAAAAGGACTACAACTTGCGAATGCAAGCATGAGACAAAGACTCATGTTCCCTTGGTTTTCCCCAAAAAACTTCATTAAGGGTCTGAAAACAGCTCTGAAAGTTCAAGACCTGAAAATTACCAAAAATAGTAAATTGTGCTACAATTAAGGAAATTGAAAAAATGAAAGAAATAGTGGTGGGGGTCCAAGTGGAATAGGTGGGTGGCCACAATATCCACCTGGATCACTGGCACTACTATGTCTGTGTTATCAGATATATATATTACATTTTTTTGTTCATGTTTATGTACTTAATTTATATGTTGGTGCTGATGTGTATATTATTAAGTCATGTTAGATATGTTCATTTAATGTGCTTGTAGATAGATGTGTATGTGATAGCAGTTAACAAAAATGTGGCTCAAGAAGCATAATAATGCATCCTCGAGGTGGAAATCAGGAACCTACTTGCCATCAACTAGCATCTAGTATGTGGAGGCGAACTCTGGATCATTTTTTTATAGTTGCGACCATCCAAAGGTCTCGTGGCCACAAGAGTTGAAAACAATAGTTAGTGTTGCAACTGGGGGCCAACTGAGGTAGTCCGCAACATGATTGATGCTTCCCTTTTTGTATTTGATGTTCAAGTGGAATTGTTGCAGATATGTAGACCACCTCTGATGGCGATAATTTTGCAACTTCCCTTGTGTCTGTATAAACTAAAGAGGTTGGTGATCAATGTGGATGACCGCCTCCTTGCCCAAAATGTAATGATTCCATTACCAACAAGCCTGCATGATGGAATACATCTCTTTATCATAGGTGGGGTACTTCCAAATTGTATCGGAAAGTGTCTCACTATGGATGCCCATGGTAGGTGAGGACTACACCAGTAACATCCAATTTTAAATGGCTACTACAGGTCTGGAAATGTGAGTATCGGTGCAGAGCACATGTGGTGCTTCAACTCAATGAATGCCTTCTGTTGGGACTCGAACCAAGAAAATTTTTCTTTCACTCTTCCCTTCATAATTTGACTCAAAGGCCAAGTGACATGGGAGAATCCCAACACACGAACCTCCAATAAAAATTTGGAAAGCCCAAAAAGTTGCGAAGCTCTATTAGAGTGGTCACAGTTGGCCAATCCCTAATGAATTGGATCCACATGCACACCACACTCATCTATGATGTAATAAAAATATTGAACCTGGCTCATGTTAAAGGTGCATTTCTCCAAGTTGACACACAATTTGTGCTACTGAAGGTTTTAAAGGACCTACTGAATGTGTTGCAAGTATTCTTCCCAACTCTTGCTAAGGATGAGGATGTCAACCAAATAAACAACAATGAATGAGTTGGCGAAGGGCCACAATATGTCATCCATTAGCCTCATAAAATTAGTAGGGGCATTTCAACCCAAAGGGCATAACCAACCATTCAAAAAGACATTCCTTGGATTTCAAGGCATTCTTCGATACATTTGTCGGATGTATTGGAACCTGGTGATAACCAGACTTCAGAACGATCTTTGTGAAATACTTGCCCCCCTTGAGTTGGTCGAGAAGGTCATCAATCTATTGGATTGGATACTTGTTCCTAAGGATGATTTTGTTTAGTGCCCTATAATCAATGCAGAGCCTCTAGGTCCCATCCTTATTTTGTACAAGTATAATTGGGCTCCCATAAGGCAAGGAACTTGGTCAAATGTTGCATTTTTGCAGAAACTCCTGGATTTTCATCTTGATCTCTTCATTTTCTAGAATGGAGCGGCGATATATCAGCCTGTTGGGTAGAGGTGCTCCCGGAGTCAGATTTATTGAATGCTTGACCTAACAGTGAAAGGGTACCCCTGTGGGTGAGGAGAAGATGTCCCTATATTCTTCCACAACCGTATCCACCTGCTTTTTATGCGTGGAGGAACCATTCCCAAGGGAATTGGATGTGACTACGATATTCCCCTTACTTTGAGAGTGAATCAGAAAGGAAACAAATTTCTTGGTCTGTGAAATGATCTTACTGCATTGCTTTGTAGTGATAAAAGAGATGGCAGAAGATGGGGCTACCTCTCGTACCATGTACAACTTATTACCCAAATTAATAATCACAGAGTGAGGTTTAGACTCATATACAACATGCCACTTCCACAAGTATGGTTTTCCTAATAATACATCACAAAATTCAAGAGGAGAAACATCACACATTACCTCATCCATGAAGGGCTTGGTGCTGCAGGGAAGGCAACACTACTGGATGACGTGAAGATCTCGTCCTTGGTGAAGCCACCCGATTGTGTATGAATGCAGATATGATGTAGTCGATAGGCCCAACCGCTTCATGACCACTGCTAAAATGAGGATCTTTTGGCTCTCACTGTCGATAATGAACTGCAGCAGTGAACCCTTCAACCACATCTTAGTGGAAGAAGCATTCCCCCTCCTCTGGATCTTCAAGCTCATTATTTTGGATCTTGGTGGTGGCCATGGTGGCACTGGTCTCTGCTTCAATGCATATTCTTCCCTTTGTCATTCCCCTTGTTGGGTTTTGACTCAGAGTTAGAACATGCGTCTGATTTGGAAGCCTTCAGCTTGGCCACCAGTGACTGCTTGGCCCAACACTCACTTGTGTTGTGAGTGGAGCTCTTATGGAACTCACACCACTTTCCCATGTCCTTCTTTATCTTCGTGGTGTTGTTCTTTGTTTGCAGCTTTGATGGGTTGTCCTAGGTTGCCCCATCTTGGCTTTATCCTTTGTTATACGATTTTGGGGTGCCTTTCCTTGGCTTCAGATTCACAGATCCAAAGTCTTGCTTCTTTTGTTTAAGCTTTTTTTCAATCTTAACAGTGTATCAGTACTCTGTGCTGAGCGAGGAGATGTCCAAGAACTCCATCTCGTCCTGGATGCTCCTGTGTAGAGAGCCATGGTACCTGAGTACCAAATGTCACTCATAAACCTTGATACCCAACTTCGTGCGAAGGGTATGAAAAAAATTGGTAAACTCCAACATGTCTTGGTCCTTTCCCTGTCGTAGCATGATCCAATTTATGTATTTATCCTCGTAGCTTCCAATTGGGTAGTACTGCTCCTTAGTAACATCCCAGAATGAATTCCAAGTGGGTGTGCCTAAGAATAGTGAGGGTGTACTTTCATCCTTCTCACAACAGGTCTCTCACCAATCCTTAATGTGGGGGGTGACTTTGAGAAGTGAAAAAGTAATATTTTCCCAGGGTCATAACTTTGACATACGATCTCCATTTGATGCACACAATACCTCATTAGAAAGGTATGTCAAAGGACTACAACTTGCGAACTCATGTTTCCTCGGTTTTCCCCAAAAAACGTCATTTAGGGCTTCAAAACAGTTTCGAAAGTTCAAGACCCGAAAAAATGCCAAAAATAGTAAATTGTGCTACAATTAAGGAAATTGAAAAACTAAAAGAGATAGTGGTGGGGGTCCAAGTGGAATAGGCGGCTGGCCACAATATCCACCTGGATCACTAGCACTACTATGTCTGTTGTATCATATATAGATATTACATTGTTTTGTTCATGTTTATGTACTTAATTTATATGTTGGTTTTGATGTGTATAATATTAAGACATTTTAGATATGTTCATTTAATGTGCTTGCAGATAGATGTGTATGTGATAGCAATTATTTGAAATGAGATGTATATTAATTTGAGGATGTGTCGCGATGATCTTAGATTACAATGCTTGTGTTTTGTAAGATGTCATCATAATGATGGTGCCCTATTAGATTATTAGATTTGTGTGTTAGCTAATGATGTTTATATGTGCTAGAGGTGTATATAATTAGATGATTGTAGTGAATTTGATTGTGTATGTTAGATGATGTTTATGTTTGTTAGATGGTTATCATCATGATGTTTATATTTATGAAATAATATTTATTATAGATTATATATTGATGAATTTATATCAAATTTTTATATATGAAATAGCATTCAAAACGACTTACTTTAAAAAAAAGTGAAGATATTTTTATAAATTACAAAGTTTAGTATGGTTGAAACTATGATTGTAAAATTTACGATATAGATAGTTCATTCATATCATTTCTACTTAATTAGTAAAATATTTAAAACGCAAAGATATTTTTTATAAATTACAAAACTTTAGTATGGTTGAAACCATGATTGTAAAGATACAATATAGATAGTTCATTCATATTTATTCTAACTTACTTAGTAAAATATTTAGATACTCACAAGGAAAAAATAATTAAAGGTACAATAACTTAGTTACTTCTTAATAAGACAAAAATGTGTAATTCATTCAATTTTTAATGTAAAATATTATTAATAATAAAAATTTCAAAAATATATTATAACCAATTCAATATTGGTTTATAAAATTCAATCTATTGTTAATTTTATAAAAGGTAAGTCAGAACATTTATAATTAATTTATCAATAACGGTATAAGATTTTCATGCCATTTAAATTTAATGTTTATATCAACTCTTACCAATTTAAATTAGGAATTTCTCTCTAAAGACAGGGATCCAGAAATGTAAAATAAACTTGTGAAATTGCTTGTTGAAGATTTGCTTTATTGGAAGTTGAATAGTACAAAATCATACTATAATAGATTTAAACTTTCGACATATAATATATTTGATTATTTCTTAATGAACAACTCAAGTTATATTATTTAAGTACTAATCTTATAAATTATATAAATCAAGGTTTCAAAATTCACTAAAAACAACATGATGGAATATAGTAGAATAAAAGGAATGTCAAACTTAACTCAATATTATATAAGAGGAACCAAACTAACTAAATAAATTATGTTAATGCTGACTTTAATAAAATATTTCATTGAAAAAATAAATAGTTGAAAGTAAAAAAATTCAATTAGTTTCTAATAAAAATAATAAAAGAAAAATGTATAGTTCATTCAATTCTTAATATAAAATAAATATCATACACTTAAAAAATATTGTTATTCATAAAAAAACAATGCCTATGTTATATATATATATGGGGTGAAAAATATAAAATCTTATGTTTATAAAATCTCAAGTTTTACATTTTATTCCTTTTTAAAGTATATTTTATTGTCAATTTTGTACAAAATCTAATAAAGATTGGCACCAATTGCAAGTTAAGTGAGTTATCTATAAAATCCAAGTGGCTAAGAAGATTTTCATGGGGTTGAAAAATGTCTATATATATAGATAGATAAATAGATCCATTTCAACCACAGATTTATTAAGAGGCAACGGGGACAATCTCTTGAGTTGTAAACATTTTTTCAAGTTTTCTACTCTAAAAGAAGATTGCACCTCAAATATTTCATAACTCTTGGTGTTTGATAGATCCATGATTAATATCAATCTATATGGGTTTATATATATATAAAAGTAATTATTTGTTAATATTTTACTGGGAATAAGTTTTGAATTTTATTAGAACTTTCAAGTTTACATCACAAAAACAACGATATAAATTAAATGTCTAATAAACATATATATACATCAATGTTATTATTAATATTAATGCTATTAATAACATTAAAATAGTATTATTAATAAAACATATAATTCATAAAAAATTCAAAAATAAATTTTTTAATATTTATAAATCTGTATGTCTTTCTTTCCCAAAAACACTTCCACAAATTAATAAAATATATATATAAACAATATATTAAAACAAACAACAAAACATACTTGTAATATAAATAATTCTCAAAACAAAATAAGAATAAAATATCTCAAATTTGTGATAAAAATCTAATTTAATATTTAATTTTATTATTTAAATTAAAAAGCTTGATATTTAAGCCAAAATTAAATTAAAAATAAAAAGAAACTAATAATATAAAAATTTATAAAAAAACAATTATATTTATATAATAATATACTACATTCTTAGAATAACATATCATATTCCAAATTTCCCACAAAAATAAAATCAAATTTTTCAAAATTTCCATAAAAATAACATATAAAATAATAATAGAATATAAAAGAAACAAAATATGAAACAATTTAAAATAATATAAATAATGTCAAAAAACTGAATAGGATACCAGACTAACAATATAATATAAAAGGAATATCAAAACTAATAAAATAAAAATGCAATAAATAAATAATAATTCTTGATTTAATTATTTTTACATAAAAAAATCATCACTCATTAAAGATATCTCGATCTCTGGTCTTGAAAGGATTTCCCGGTCCAATTTCTCACGTGTCAAATCCAAAAGACCCTGCATATCCTACAATAAAATAAAATAATATAAAGCATATCAGCAACCACCATATGATATAATTACATTACTTATTGATTTTATAAAGATAATATTTCACATTGTATTTTACCTTTATTATATCGAGCAGTGTTTGTATGTCCACGCTGATAAAATTACCTCTTCCAATATGGGACTCGATACACTAACATGAGATCTATCTATCCCATTATCACCGAGTGCCACTATGTTGACCATATCGTTTTCCATTGATCGTCAGTCCTTACAAACTCAGATTCTGGATATGAAGTGAAAAGTTAAAAATAAAAATTAATCCACGCGCAACTTAGAGAGTAATGTGCCGTTGAGAGATAAATTTAAAATTATTAAAATATTATATTTATTAAAACCATAGAAGTCTTAAATCCAAAATCATTTCCCTATGCGGAGGAATACATGGAGTGATATCATTTTACTCGAGAAATTTAGGGTGAAGATAGCAAGAAGAGCTGCAGACCTTCAATTTTCTCACTTTCAAGCTCTTCTACTATCATCATTCAATAATAGTCTTGATGATGGATCTCTGTTGGGATTTGAAATGTCGACAGAAAATGGTTTCTACTGTGGGTTCTCCGGTTACTAAGTTAGAAGATATTAACCACAGAAGTCTTAAATCCAAAATCATTTCCCTATGCGAAGGGGATACATGGAGTGATATCATTTTACTCGAGAAATTTAGGGTGAAGATAGCAAGAAGAGCTGCAGACCTTCAATTTTCCCACTTTTGAGCTCTTCTACTATCATCATTCAATAATAGTCCTGATGATGGATCCCTGTTGGGATTTGAAACGTCGACAGAAAATGGTTTTTACTGTGGGTTCTCCGGTTACTAAGTTAGAAGATATTAACCACAGAAGTCTTAAATCCAAAATCATTTCCCTATGCGGAGGGGATACATGGAGTGATATCCTTTTACTCGAGAAATTTAGGGTGAAGATAGCAAGAAGAGCTACAGACCTTCAATTTTCTCACTTTTGAGCTCTTCTACTATCATCATTCAATAATAGTCCTGATGATGGATCCCTGTTGGGATTTGAAACATCGACAGAAAATGGTTTTTACTGTGGGTTCTTCGGTTACTAAGTTAGAAGATATTAACCACAGAAGTCTTAAATCCAAAATATTATATTAACACATAAATATTGCAAATAATAAATCATAAAATAATAATAATTATTATATTATTATAATTATGATTACGATTACGATTACATAAATAATATTGATGTTAAGACATCCCACTTTCTTCATGCATGGTGGCCCAAATCAAAATTTTTCTTTTATTCCCTTGATCAACTTCGATCTGGTTGTGGAGGAATCCTAGATTTTTGTATTAAATAAAGAGTATGCATTGATGCTCAAATTTAAACAACGCCCTTAGCGTTTTCCCAACTCTACAATGTGACCTTCATTAGTAAACACACAACCTTGTGTGATCCAGAAATTTACTAGCCCTTAGCGCCAAGGCTATAACATACCTCCTCATACATACCCCCTCGCCACACACACACACACACATCTCTCTCCCTCTCTCTCTCTATATATATACACACACACACACACACACATACTTTATGACAAAATTAGTAAATAGGATCTTTGTCCTATCCTTACTTCAACATTCTGCTTACAAATTCCAATAAGTAAAGTGAATTAACATGGCCTCTAACACTATAATTTATATATGCCAAGCGAATTAACATAATTTAATTCTTATCTCCATTTCGATATCATCATGCCATATCCATAAAAGATTTATTGAAAACTCTTCATCTGATCCTTTATTTGACCCCTATCAACATGATATGTGGTGCCCACTTATGGAGTCATATTATATTAATGTGTATGTGCCCACTTAGCATAGGCCATGTTAGCCCTACCCATGTTACTTCACACAAATATTCTACTCCAAGCACTATGAATGATTATGATTTGCGATGATGATCAACTAACAAGATTAAATTACATTTTTTAAAAGGGTGGAAAACCCTAACCTCGATCTCATTTGTGCATTTAGCCTTTTTTCGGTTGCTAGATGCCACTCTATTTTGCTATACTTTCTAGGTCTTTTATCGATGCCATTATCTCATTCCATAGGTGTTAAATGGATGTCTTTGCACATAGCTTATTATCCATCTATTGATGCCTATCCGATTGGTAATTTTAGGGTAAATTTTTTTTCTTATAGTTTTACGCTGTCAATTTTTTTTTGTTCTTAAAGGTTATCTTCATTTGACTATGCAATATTTCCTAAAGTTATTGCAAATACTCCAAGATTCTGGAACAATAGATTTTTAAACCCATTTTAGAAGTAATGACCACAAAGCTACTCGCCTTGCTCACTTATTTTTAGCCATATCGATTGAAAGTTTATATTCTTTGAAGTTCCTATATTACATACCTTCTTCTTGGTTTTTATAGTTACCCTCTTGATGTTGGAGACACCCTTAAAGGTTATCACAAAATCATTCTAAGCTTTCATGAGGGTATCTAGGGATTGATATCAACCCTGAATTTTTACTACCCTCTACTCTATATTTGTTTAGGGCAAAGTGAAAAATCATCCTCCTACATTTATTTATATTTTATTTAATTGTCTCTTTGTTTCCCTCTAATAATTTGGGTTTCTATGGATTTTACAAGGTGACATCACTAGAGAAGATTGTGCTCTGTAATCCTATGTAAACAATCACTCTTTGCTCTTTGAAATATAATTTCATTCATTAGATGTCAAGTTTATACTTTGGGACTTTGGTTTGCTCTAATTTCATCTTAGGGTTTTTCTTATAACATGTATGAATCGTCAAGAGTATGCTTGTGCCTAGTTTATATGTCTTCAACAGTTCTCCTCTATGCACTAGCTTAGAAGGCTTCTTTTCTCTTTTCCAAGGTCAACGGTTCTTCACACATATGTCTAGGATGTATGTGAAGATTTTTATGGCTACATGATTGTTAGTGACTTGTTATATTCTATTAATTTCTATGTTATTCAGGTCATTTATTGATTTGCACCTATACAAAACTACATGCTAAAATCCTGTTGTTTCAAGGAATTTTTCGACATTCTCAAATATTTTAAAAGTGAAGAGAGGTATATATATATAATTATATATATATATTGGTTAAATATTCATTTAAAATAATGTTATTATGTTTGTACTGTTGCATTGTACTTACAGTAACACACATACAATATATTTCTTGATAGTGTATTGTATGATTATTCTCTGTAGTTAATATTATTATGAATGTTCCCCTTCTCTAGTACTACTTAGTGGATGTGACTGAATTCATTAATTGGTTTTTAATATAGTTGAATTATATTAACATGTTGTGATTTAATAAAATAGACTAAGAATTTCTTAGTCATAAGGTATAATATATTTTTCTCTTTTCTTAACAACTTAACATAGAGATGAATTAATAATCCACAGTACCTCTATATAGCTATTCACCAGAATTCTAGTTTTTATGGTGTCTCTACAAATTATTGGACTTACATTCCATAAGTTGTCTATGATAGTCCATATATTTTTGAGGATAGAATATTATGTTTAGAATGTCAATATATCTAAAACCATTCTAACATTATTTCAAAATTTATCTAAATTAATACAAGCACATTACTATATATAAGTAAATATATATTTATTATAGCTAATGAAGTCACTCAGCAAGACCCAAACAAAATGATCAAATCTTTTTAGATATCAAGAATACTAAAAGTATTCCATTTTTCCTTACCTAGAAGTGTTTACTATTTTCTCATGAGAATTTCCTCACTACCTAATTTATTTAGGTTCCACTCTGTTCATAGGTTTTTTAGATACTTTTTTTTTCTCAGCCTATGGTTATGGTGGGTTGTCTATACCATGTTTAACTTCCAATATTACTATATTCATCTCTCAGAATAATTTTGAAGTCTAACCTTCACTAATTAAGTACTGGATTCACCAATAGATCATAAGCTTATACTCCGAATTTCTAAATAAATTTATTGCAACTTGTTAAAATCCATCTCTAGTACTGAGTTATAATCCAGGGAATGGATCCATATTTCTTCTCTCATGTTTTTTTTTTCTTTCATAATACATAATATTCATTTTAAAACTCTCCACAAAGGTTTTTATATATATAAATAAAAGCTTCACTCATTATTTTAAATTCACAGTCTAATCCTTTCTCCATTTAGACTCACAAACAAAAGGTTTTCTTATTTACCAGAATATGATATGTATATATATTTCCCATATTTCCTTTCTTGAATTGATTGAATATTTGTCATTATAGAGTACTCTCGAGAACTTCTCAATTAAATATGTTTAAATTCAATCTTAGGAAGAAGATCTTCCTTATGTTATTTCAGTTTAATCCATAATGTTGAAGTAGGCTCACCTTAAGCTTACTCTTCTTCGTTGTAACTATTCAATAAATATCATTAATTATTTCCCTCTCATAGTTGATTAGATATAATCCCAAAGTATGTATTCTTATTAAATATATTCTTATATGCTTCACACATGAAACTAATCAAATAAAATCAACTAAATATAGGTTGTTCAAGGTACTCTGTAAGTATTAACTTCAATTTTCAATTACTCAAACCATTATAATAATCATTTCTAGAATTTTTAAAAGTTAATATCATCCCCCATATAACAAAAATTAACTCTATAGTTAACTAGTACAATCTCAGGCAAGCATTATTAAACTATGAAACAAAACGGTCTGATTTCCATACTCTTCATGCACAAATGTAATAAAAAATTATAATACGAATATAGATAGTCTAATTGACACATAACCATTCTATCTATGCATGCACGATTCAAATCATACAAATAATATCTTATTTCTTTTAACGTCCAAGATAATGCTCATCATAGTAGTAATCTTAGACTAGCATATAATTCAACATGTAAGAAATAAAATAACAGTCATCTAATCATAACCAATAATTTGTGAATACTTACGAATAGAGCACGTTCCGCCCAACCAATGAATTTCCACTAATAATTCCCCTCGAGTCCAAACCTTCTTGCCTCTAGGAATCAACACCGTTCTCGTGTTCATGAGTGGTTTTCTTGTAGATCTTCCCAACAATTTGTTCCTTAGCAACACCCTGCTTTAAGGGGCTACATACCATAGTTACCTAGGCTTTTTATTTTAAATTAAGAAAAGGTATTTATTTTTCTTTAAATCATTCCTTTCTCTTTCACTGTGATTTATTATACTTTTCGCCCAACTTAGCATTTCTCTCGAGATAAGTGTTTAGCATAATTTTTCTTTCCCATTATGCTAATTTATTTAGCAACTTTCTCCTTGGGATTTTTATGAGAACTTTTGGGAAGGTCCACTATGTGGACTTAACCACTAACATTTTTTTATAAATGGAAAGAAATATTTGATACTTAAGTGGTCTTTCCCGAATATTCCCAAGAAACTCATTTTTTACTTTTATAAATTAAAACTTAATTACATAATCAAATAATTTTAATACTAGCTTCCATAGCCATTGAGTTCACAATAATTCAAAAGTCTAAAATATTTGTCTTAAAAAGAAAAACATAGGGGGTGTCATGTTCCCTCTCTCAAAATAAACACTATCCTCAACGTTTTCCTTCATTTCCCTTTCCCTTGGAACAAAGTTAGATTTGCCTCACATATTTTATCCTCCATCTCCCAGGGAGCCTCCCCTGGGGCGAAGTGCTTTCATTGCACTTTAACCTAGGTGATGGCTCGATTCTAGAGCATGGTTTCTCTATAATATAATAGTTTTATTGGTTCAGCCTAGAAATATCATTCCAGTTCCACCTGTACCACATTCCAATCAATCACGTGAGAACTTTCATGAACATATTTTTTCAATAAAGAGACATGAAAAACATTACACACTTTTATATGTGTAACCCCTCCTGCCACATTTACCCACTTTAAATGGCCAACTGGGGAAACATGAGTTGAGGGATACTATGATATGACCCAACCTCCTAAGTACAATTAATGAAGTGAAGTTGACAAACTGGAATTTCACTGACCTTCCTTAAGGGCTACCCAGGAGCTAAACAACCCCTCCAAGTGCCCAAACCCTAAGTTGGATTTATTTTTTAGTGAATTGTGCCCACAAACACATGCATAACAAGGCCTCCATGTGGTTATAGGGATCCAACCAAATGTATAAGCTTGTAAGGGTGTGATTATAGCCCCAAAATTCTAGTTCAAAGGGTGCGATCTTAGATTTTGAGCCACCATTTCAAGCTAGCCTCCATACCAATTCCCAAAACTCAATGAGACTTTCTAAAATGATAAATAAAATTAGGATAAATCCATTCATACAAAACTTGATCAAGGACTTGGCCTAACCAGGCCTAACCATGAAAGTCATTTTGTCAAACATATGGTGAACATGTAATCTATAAGTCATGAATGCATATTTGAACATAGGTGTTTGAAACTTATCTGCGAATCACCAAGAAGGTCTAATTCCCTCTCATAATATTTGCAATAACATTTTTTATCTCATACATTCATTAACCATTCATCAACTAAACAAAACATATCAAGAGCCATAGCTAGAAAGTGTTATGAGACCTTTCTGATAACCAACATATAACAAAAATAAGAACCATGATAGAACAACCATAAAAGTCATGTAAGAGGTAAAATTACTCATAGAATACAATATGAAAATAACTCTTATTAACATATGAAAAATCCAACCAAGTCAGGACTTCCACGTACCACCTAATCATAGATTGATCTGAACTAAATCTTTCTTTCAACCAATCACCCCTGTGACATATTCCAAGCATGAATGTGGGACTCAAGACATAAACAACCAAGGATTCCTAGATATTAAACAACCTCCACCCTCATGCTCTCATGATATAGTGAAAACTGGTCAAGAGATCACATAAGCAAACTGAAACATAAACAACCAAGTCTTCACAGAGATTAAACCACATCCACCCTTAGGCTACCACAATCCTGCCAAAACTGGTCAAGATATCACTAAGCCCAAAACAATCTTGGATGCCTCTGAATTTTTTCACCAATACCTTGAGGAATTTCCCTATCTCCACCCACTTGTCGAGGGCTTCCCAGATATTAAACCACCTCCACCCCCAACCCTTGGGAATTTTTTTGAGACCACCTCACCTAGTTCCAAAATATTATGGAAATCTAATGCTCAACCAAATAAAAGAACCCCATCACACCATGGCTATCTGAAAATGGAAAGGCAAGGTTAAAACCATTGTCACACATTGGAAAAACCCATGCCAATCATAACAAGAGAACCAAATACAAAAATGCATGTACCATGCATTCACAAACTAGTTAAGAAATCATAAATGCAACCTATTACCTGCAAGTCTTCCTATTAATGTTGCTCGATCCAACCTTCCTTACTTGTCCTTTTCTTTCCTTTTCCTTCCTTTTCATTCCTTTGCTTGCTTTCTTGCTTTCTCCTCTTGTTATTCTTATTCTTCCTTCTCACTTGGTCAAAACTAAAACTGACAAAAAGTTGTGAACTGATCCTCATAAGCCTTTTTATTATTGGGGCCTCTATTTTCTTCATTTTCTGTTATTTTTCCTTCAATTCCATCTCATGCAAACTTGTGATCTTTCATCTCCCTTTTCTCCTATTTTCCTTTATTTACATAAATAAATGCCAATTAATACCTCTTTGCCTTTACCAATGCCTTTTCCAATTTCCTTAGCCATAAATAAAACGAAATAAACACCCATTAGGATTTTTTTCCCAACATTCAACTTGGAATACATGTCCCATGACCTGAGTCTTATTTTTCCTTTATTAACTTTATTGCATGAACTTTTAACCCAAGGATGTTACAAACCCCCCCCTCCCCCTTGGGGTAACACCATCCTTGGTGTTCTATGACACCTATGACCAACAAGAACATTGAAAACCAAAACATACTACCCATGGAGATTTATAACTTAGCTCAATGTAATCTTTATAATGAACAACCTGCTAACAAGAAACACCAACATGAAAACCATGAAAACATGACAAGCATATCGCTTATTGAATATTTATAACATAACTAATTATTGTATTTACAATAACAACCATACGTAGATACGTACATATACAAAAAATCCTTTGCCTCAACCGACAAACAATGAGGGATACATAGCCTACATCTGATTAACTATCTCCCGTGTAGCTTCATCGGGCCCAAAGTGCTTCCACTACACTTTAACTTTCTTGATTGCTTGGTTTTGGAGCATGAGATGTTTCCGCTGCAAAATACACTAAGGTTCCAGCTAGAATTCTCCTTTTGGTTCCACTTGCAATATAGACCATTCAATGACATGATCAACATCCTTCACATATATTTTAAGTAATGAAATGTGGAAAACATCATGGAATTTCACTTTCGGTGCCATTGCAAGTATGTAATCCACTAGTCCAATCCTCTCAAGGATTTCAAAAGGCCCACAATGCTGTGGGGTCGTTAATATGCCATGATTATTGTCACTTGTGAACGTTTATTCCACCCATTTCCACCATTCTTCATTATGTCATTTATTATAATTTATCATTTAAATCCATTTTATAAATGATTTATGCTCTCATGGATGAATATTATTTATTCTCCTTTATTTCTAATAAATTGATTATTATGCATCATTTTACCAATGATAGTTATAATAAGTTGGTTGTAACCTTATTTACCATTTTTAGCCTCCAAAGTAACTTCCAGATTGAAGATTTGATTTTTAAATCAACCAACTCAGAAATTCGCTGGTTTAAGGAGTGACAGTTTTGCGGTTACGATTCTGAGCAAATGAAGACGAATTTGGAAAATCCCGAACATGGGTTTTGTCCAGAACGGGCCCAATTATCTTCAACTAGAACAGTTTGCCAAAATTCGGCTTGTACAGGGAGAAACGCAGGGTTCTTTGAGCACAATTTTTTGAGATTTGCTGTTGCGGCCGCCCTCCAAACTTTAGCTGTCAACCCAAATTCGTCTTGCTTTTGTTGAGAGATGAAAGGAAATATATTTTCTTGTTGATCATCTGGTTAGAATCAACCCAAATTTGTAAAACAAATCATGTTGTAATTATCTATGCTCTCTGATCTTTCTCTATTTAAATGAAAACAAAGATCAGAGAGAGAGAAACTTGATGACGGATTTGAGGAATGAGAAATGATGGACAACGATGGTGGATTATTCATGATAGGATAGGGATTATTGCATGCTGTAATTCTCAAGCTTTTGCTGTTGTAATGACTCCACAATTGGATGATTAATAAATGATTTGGGGTTGCTGTTCACTCTTTTCCTTCTGAAGTAACCCAGCAGCATCCGCTGGCAGCTAAGGGCCCAGCCTCTGGTGGAGTACGCTGCTACTGCTGTATATTATCTTTTTGGTTTATGCTTGGTTTGTATTATCAGCTTAAATTGCTAATCTGGTGTTTTATTATCTTATATTGCAGTTCTGTTATATTTCATATATCGTTCTCTGCAACAAGAAAGTCGTAATGTGCATTCTGATCTTATAACGTATTGATATCTCTTTGAAGTCGTTAGTGCAACATTGAAGTTCTTTACAGAATGCTATTGTTGTTTAATTGCGGAGTAATCAAGCTGCAACCTTCTTCAGCTGGTATTACTGTATTTGTCCATGGTTTATACTTCATATGATTGTTGTTCAATTGCCATTGTGGTTCCATTATGAATTGTACTCGTTACCCTTTCTAACCAGGATTAATACTTTCGTATCAGACTTAGATTACCGTTTCTTAATATCCCTGTATGCTGTGTGTATTATTTATTTTAGCACCGTAGGTTGTTCCATATTTCATTTGTAATTAGTTGCCATTCTATTTCCGTTTGTTGTCTGATTTATTTGATTTGGCTTTGTTGTTGTTTGTTTCCATTAAATTAGAGTTTTTCGTTCAGTTCCTTTAATTCCAGTTTGCTATTCCATTTATGGCCATTCCATTTTAGACTTGCTATTCTATTTCTTGCTTGTTGTTCCATTTACTTTCTGCTATTCCATTTACTTGCAATTGCCGTTTTGGTGTGAGAGAAGGTCTAAAGCTGTCGTGAGCCTCAGCAATCGCTACCTAGCTCCCAGAACTTTGGTCCATGCTCTAATTTCCTTTCCATCAGTTTCTAGAGGGATGGGTTATTGCTTCCGTACCCTCGACTGATAAACTGCGCGTTGTGATTTTTTTCTTTCAAAGCAATTTAGTCATAGTTTAGCATCCATCTACTCTTGTGTTCTTTGAACGCTGTACTACTAAACATTACTCTTGAGTAAATAGCCGCCTCAGACAGAGTACACTCTTGAAATAAAAAGTCGTCCCTGGGTTGACAATTAATGTGAGGTAATTAGGTGTTAAAAAGACCCTTTTTATCG
>APFE030598127.1:0-15893 GCA_000404065.3 Pinus taeda
TTGGCTCAGGCCGTGGACTGTTTCCCTCTTTAAGGGTTTTAACCACGTCAAAAATACTGGTGTATTGATCTGTGATCTGTTTGTGAGCGGCGTCCTTTGGTGTTTTGTCTGAGGAACTTACCCTGTAAATTCCTACATTTACTTCCTTTTGAAATAGGTATTTCATGTGGTGATCTTGGTTTCTCTTTTTGTTACGATAATAATTATTTCATCAACTTTCTTCCATAAGAAAGTTCTAGTGCTCCCTCTATCAGATAGGAAAATATTTTGTATTATTGCTACTCCCTTTAGTTTGAGATATCCTTTTAGTTATAATTTTATTTATCCCTTTTGGTTCTTAGTATCAATAAAGTTCGTGCAAGCCTTATTAGAGATATCAAGTAAGACACAAATACAAGGACAAAAGATGGAAAGAAATTTAATAAAAATAGAAACATAAAAATTATTTATCTTTTAGTTTGGAGTTGTCACTCCCTCTTTATCGTAGATCCCTTGCAGAAATTTGTCTTCCATCTCTATTCTTCACATTGATTATATAAATTTCTTTCTTGTAAGACTTGTAAGAGCTAGGGTTTCTTCATCCCCTAGATCTTATACTGGCATTCAATATTCCAAGTTTGCACTAAGGTTTTATCCTTCAAACCCTAGCATTTACAATAGGTTGTCCTTTGCCTTTTGTAGGAAAATCCTTCTTCCTACTATATAGCTTAGTACTTTCTAATGCTGCCATAAGTCATTGTAAGAGTAATATTCGCAAAGGTATTCCTTTATAGGAAGGATTCAACATATAATTATAAAGAAAGTGCAAAAGCTATGCATAAAGAAAAATTTTACAAGAATAAGAAACTTGAATAGAACAAAAAATATTTATATCTAGATTGAAATAATCCTTTGCCTTCCTTTGAGGTGGTTGGTTATCCACATCCTTGACCATCAACTACTACTTTAAAATCATCAATGCCAAGTCATATTCATGCTTATGAAAGAAATGCATCATATATCAACATTCTAGCTATTGCATTAGGGTTTCATCTCACAAATCCTAGGATTCAAGTTTTTTTAATACAAGTTATAGTTTCCAAGTATTCTCGAGTTTTCAAACTCTAACACTTCCAATCTCTTGTGTCATAACGATCTCAGGAAAAAGTTCATTCTTTAGATTTTATAAGCCTAGCTCTCTCTGACTTGAGTTATCTTTTAATCCTGTTGTTTTGCATCTTATAATTTGTTTAGCCTCATTCCATCACTCAATTGAGGATGTTCCTACTAACAAAGACACAATCATTGCATGTTGAACCATATTTTCAAATATCCAATTAAATCGAGGTGTATTTATAAAAAATTATTGTAGTGTCAAGATTTCATTATGGGGACAATTCCCTATCGAAAATGCTTGTGATCCTCATAACCTTAACTATCTTCTAAAATGAACTCAACTTTGAAATGAAGCCCCCCATTTTTTCCTTGGAGACCAATATGAACTCAAGGTTGCACTTTAAAACCATATGGAGATGACAAGAGAGATATTGATAGAGCCTTCTTTAAAACAATTCTAAGAACTAGGAATTAGAAGTTAGCAAACTTTGATACAAGCCTCAATAATCCTATGCAAATCATTATCAATATATTCAATTATATTAAACATTGGTATATTCTTATTGAATCTATAAGCTAGTTGAGATATTCTCAGGATTTAATATCCATGGAGAACAATCTGACCAAGTTGAATCAAACCCTTTCTCACTATCAATGACCCATTTTTGTGCTTCACATGCCTTTGCATCTCTTGGCTACTTTCTGAGGCTTCTTGGTCTCTGAGTTGTCATACAAAGGTATTTTTAGTCTTTTTTCATTGGCTTAAGGCCTCTCAACCTCCTTTTGAGGTTTTGTGACTTCTTTCCTAGTGATCTTGATTCAATTTTGGCTTTTTGCGATTTTTCTTTCATTCTAGGGCTTGAGAACATACTTGTCAAATACTCTTACCCATATTTTCACAATAGTACAAGTCATTCATAATATATGGTATCAATATAATAGGAGCCTATATTTTTATAGCTTCAAAGAAACACTATGTTTCTGCAATATAATACAATAGTTCTAGAGGAAATAACTTCACAAAAGAACTTAGATACATCTCCCTTCAAATTGCCAAATGATTTTGATACATGTGTATGAATCGCTCTTAGTTCAACCCTCTTTTGTAGGCCTTGTCTCTATGTCTTGAAACTCGAGCTTGCAAGTCAACTTTTAACCTAGCTTGGTTTAGGTAAATCTTGAATTTAAAAATTCAGTATTCTTAACTTTAGAAATGCTTCAAATGTGGCCTTAGATTAGGCCATTGTTTGCTTCAGAAAACTTGGCCTAGTTTCCAAAACAAAGTTCTCCTTGGATTTGGTTTATTATCTTCAACTTTCTCCAAAAGTAAAGTTCATCTCACTTGGTCACTGCTCTTTCACCTAGGCTCTAAAACCGTGTTGATTTTTCCTATAAAAGTATGATATTCTAATTTGATAATTGCTTCCAATGAATTGTATTCTCAAGTTATCTTTTTTTACTTATATCATTAAGTAATTATACATAGAAAATCTCAACTATAATGTAATAATAACTATAGGATCATGAAGAGACAGCCAAACACAATAAGAGACACAAGATTACCTTGGGAAAAACCTAGCCAACTTTTCTTCTAAGGTGAATTCCAACTTTAGCTAAGCTTATAAGAGAAACATGTCTATAAATTTGTGCCAATTTCCAAGCCTTAATACCAGTCAAACCTAGTCAAAACGTTGATCAAAATACTTCAATCTAATATAAGTAAGCTCTGGTTAAAAGGGTCGAAATTCAGCATTTACCCAATTGATCAAATGCTCCAAGGTCAACTCCAGTCAACTAAGGTTGACTGTTGCCTTCTTCTACGGTCAAAGTCTGTAGTTTAAGTCTTCTTCTCTTGTGGTCAAAATCACCCCTTTTTGTGCTCAAATTTAGCCAAAAATTTCATCAAACAAAGAAGATCAATGATGGTCAACAAGTAACTCCATTATCTTGGTCATACTTCATATTTCTTCCTCTTGAACTCACATGTGTGAATTGAAAGACTAGTTGTTTTTATGATGATCTGAATTGCTCCATTTGGGTTAGTCGAATTACATATTTATATTGATAAAATAGATGCCCTTTTGATGAAGTGTCACCTCTCTTAGTGTAGTTGACTTAGGCTTCTTGGAGCCTACATAAAAAATTATTTTTTCCTTTTAATATTAAAATTTTTCTTTTGTTGATTTTGAAGGTTCTTTGGCATGCGAGAATACCTCTTGATGCTACAAAAATCAACAATGAACTGACTCATCTTAAAGGGGTAATGGAAAGTTTCAAAAGAAAGCTTTGGCTCTTAAGTTATGCACCCAAATAAAGAGAAATTGTTGAAAGAAAAGGGGTGGAAAAAGAAGGCAAGGTAAGGGGTAACTCATGCTTCCACGATTATTGCCTCCTTATAGCTATATACTTCAGATGTTGGGCCTCCATTAGTTGGTTGCATGGCTATGTCACCTAGCCTTGAAGTCCTTCACACTCCATAGCCATCATTATCACACACTTACATATTGATGGTCTAACTTGTGACCTATCACTTGGGAACACCTAATAGAGTTGTTTACCTAAATATCCCTAAATATGGGAGGTAACTTGTTTACATGACCTGATCTAGTTAAACATTTGAAGGTGAGCTTTGTGTGAAGTATTCTTGTACCCCTAAGATTAGATAAGGTCCTACGATGAATTCGTGGTTGTTGTCCTTGATGATTGATGATTTCATTAGGTGATGTTATCACAATAGCATATGCCTCTTGAGAGATGATTTTCATCCCATTTAGCAGCATTATAGAGGTTGTTTAACTCATTCTAGAGAACATTTCTAACCTAGATGATGCAAGTTTTTCCACTTAGAGGAGAGCGTTAGAATATGAGATAGTTTGACATGGTGCTTAACTCACCTAAGTACCTGGAAATGTTGAAACACTAGGCTACTAAGGCTTGGTGTTGGATTTATTGATGATGTGCTTAGATGGACTCGAGATGCCCCTAGGTTGGGCTTGACACTGTTTGAGAGACGTTGCTTGTTATGGAGCCCAGATGATGATGGTTATCCTTGAGATGACAAGGGAGGGATTGCACATCACTAGTATACCCCAACAATTGAGCATGATGGTGACACATCACCCATTTTTACCTTAAAATGGTAATGTAGGTCACCCTTGCGATGCCATCATGGTTTTTGAGGCACTTTTGGATGCACACCCATGCATTTTGAGCTATTTTTTGGAGTATGGAGCACTCATAACCCATTTGTCACTTGCTTGTGGAATTTTGAGCATTGATGGAGGATGATGTCATAATGGAGGAGCTTATTTTCCCACACATGTGGGCTATTTTGGCATTATTTGTTAGGTTTTTTAGTTATATTGAGGCTACCTTGCAACCTCTCACTTGTTTAACACTTAAGAAAACTTGTTTTAGGGATTTTCTTGTAAATTAGTGACAACAAGGGTTGTTAGGCCTCATATAAATTAGAGGTGCCCTTATTCCACTTTATCTTCATCACAAATTCATCACTCTTCTTCATCAAAAGAGTGTGAATTGATCATCTTTCTCTACTTGGGCTTAAATGTGACATTTCTATGGTGTGAATTCTCTTGGAGATGTTTTCTTGGGATGAATGAAGTGTTTCTTTGGAGAATTTTGTAACTTTCATGCCATTATTAAATGTTAATTCTATATTGAAAACTTGCTCCTTTGTAGAATACAAAATTATTCTCTTTGAAACTTATAAGGAAACTCTGAGTGTGCATTCCTTAAATTTAAATTATCCCCTCAAAAGGAAAATAGTTAGGGTTTTAAAAGTGGATGCCCTAGTCATTTCCCCCATCTCTTCTTACTTCATCAAAGTCATTCTCATTGAATTTTTCCTGTAGGACTCTATTCAATGCATTTAGGACAAGGCTTTAATCATAAATTGTGTTGATAATCTATTTAATTAATTAAATTCCTTCTTCTTTATCTTTTTCCTAGATACCTAGGGTTAGAAACTAGGATTTTATGCAAAAAAAATTGCTAAAAAGTGAGTTTATGCTTGATATTTATGGTTCATAAAGTAGGAATTGCATCAATAAAAATATAAAAGCTAAATCTAACATTGTTGCATGGTAAAACCCTCATCTTTAGGGCTAACGTCCTCCATAGTTTGTTGTTTATGCATGTTTTAAACCATAAAATTACACTAAAAATCCCTAATCCTTGGCGTTTGTTTAAAGGCCTTGATCCCTATTGTAACTTATTTTGACACCCTTGAAAGTTACAAAAATTTTGAATTTTAGCCTGTCTACCTCCTAGCTAAATCCTCAAGTTTATATAATTTTTCTTAGGAAATCTAAATAAATAAGACAGGGAAGTTTGAGGTCATTTTTCAAGCATCAAAAGGACTTAGAGCTTCATTGGACCTTCTCCATTGGAAAGTACTTTGAATTAGATTTCCAACAGTATATAGAAATCCCCAAATGAACTTCTCGGTCAAAAGATAAAAACAAGTTAAAGCTCACTCTTCAAAATCTAGAAAACAAAGGAAAAAGGCTAGGTGTTGAGTCCCAGATCTTGGCAATCGGAGGTCCAGGACAATCAGCAATTGGTGATCGGAGGTCCAAATGGGCATCACATATCGCATTATTGGAGAAATGTTACATTGAAGTGTTAAGTCGCCAGGAAATAAGCCTCTAGTTTTAAAGTCCCAGGAAATGTCGAAAGCAAATTATAAAGGAAATTCATTGCAAAATACAGCAAGGTTGGGCCTTTTCTCTCTCCTCCCAAAGGGACGCGTGGCAGTCAACAATTGGATCTGATAAGGGCCACGTGGAGGATGACGTCAACAATGACGTGGACATACGATGGACACATAGCAGGTGGATTCTTCATTTTCAAGGGTCATAAGGGGCCAAAATGGTGACACGTGTCACCACTCATAGGCTGACACATGGCAGTGACGAGTCAGCAATCGCCTATCGAAGATTGGAGGTTGAGGCTTGTTGTGCATCAAAGTGAAACCTCCAATTGAAAACCTTCGGGAGAGCGGCTTCAATAAGAGGGTTGGACGTGCACACATGAAGAGTCACATGACCAAGGGAAACATGCAAAAGGTGATCAACGATCGCAATCAGCGTTTCGTAACTTGTGACACTTTAAAAGTTCTGATTGTGAATTATTGGGAAAAGGAGCTCTGATATGAGGGCTTAACTGCAGTCACGTGAAGAGCCAAAGGACCAAGGCTAAACACTGAAGGTGATCGACGATAGCAAGTCCTAGAGGGTGAAACCAAGTGTTATGTTATAAAATCACCGATTGTGAAGTCCCAATATTATAAAGGCCCAAGCACATATTATGTGGTCCCATGTACCTTAATATTTCTAAAGAATCGACCCCCTTTTCCACTAATTCCTGAAGTATTATTTTTTAAAGGACTATTATAATCCTATACTTTGAAGAATCGGCCCCCTTTTCTAGCCAAAGGGTTTAAGCCCCAAAAAGATTTTGGTCCTGGATCCCCTGACCTTGATTATATAGTTTCTACCTAAGCCCTGGGGACTAAGGCTCATATTTCAATGACCATCATTCATTTTCGGCCACCCCGTGTTTTCCAAAGTTTAACAAAGAGGGGGGGGGTCCAAAAAGTGGTTTTGATAAAACCATCATTTTATATGTGGCAATCTATGGTGAATTTTTCATTGCCCCCCTGGAAATCCATTAGTGGTTTTAGAGGCAAATTTTCAGGCTGATGCAACAATTGGAAAACGCTACTCCTCATTTCATTCGATGTATCAAACAAAATCGATTAAAACCTCCAGGTATCTTTGAGCAAGGACTGTTATTGCAGCAATTATGTTGTTGTGGAGTGTTGAAAGTAGTTTGGATATCTCGATCAAGCTATCCCACTCGGATTTCTCACCAACAGTTTGAAAAACACCGAGGGAGAAAGAACAGGGGAGTATTCAATAGCTTCATAGTACCAAGGCAAAAAATTAGCAGCCATATGATTACATTCTCTATTATTAAGACCTAAGACAAGTGGCAGAGCATTCCAAATTCAATTCCAAGGAATTTGACTCAATCAGCTCAACAATTCGACGCAACAACCCAACATATTTCTAGTAATCAAAGACATGCTACAACTAAAATTCAACACATGGCATAAGCTAAGCTTATTTTGGGTATCAACGAACAAAGGTAGAACATCAGCACTAGTAAACCAATTTCATATTTCAAGGCATAACACTTGCAAACAATTCAAAGTTTCCAAAAGATAAATTAGAGATATTATTTTATCTATAGTTATTGTTCAAGATTTTATTCCAGAAATATTGTAACAGTTTAGGAGAGATTTATTCTATATATTGTTTTATTTGTAAGGTTCAAAGGGTTGGCTTTTGATGCTAAAACCTTGTCACTTTGTAAATATTTTATTACATAAATCCTAATTGAAGTATTCTAGCTCCAGTTCTTGACAAAAATTGTGTTTCCTATATGTTTTTCTAGTGCTTTCATACCTTATTTTCTACACGTGTTCAAAGTAACATAGGAGATCTGGGTAAGAATAGATTGAGTGTCAATCTCTCTGAAATCTCCTGAAAAGTTATAATCATTTAAATAGATTAACTAACTAGACTGTTTGTCTTGGTTAATTCCTCTACATTTGTTAGTTGTTGCCTTCTGTCATCTCTTGAATGTGTGTTGTTTGGTTGTAGAAATATTCTATACACATCCATTATGTCTAGTTGATGAAGTATTCAGTATGACTTCTTAATTATCATGAATTATCTTGTATTATTCTGTCAAATTCTTTAAAAATCGTGTTATTTTGTAAAATTGGATGTTGGCACTTTGACCAAGGACTCTACAAGAGAGGTATTTATTCATAAATAGAGATTGGACAATCATTAGCAACCACCAAAAATAAATCATAAATATGGCCATTGTGCTTCATAGGTTGCTTTCCAATGAAAATGAACAGTGTTAAAAAAGCCTTGTAACAATTGAGGGAGCCCCCTCTGGTTCAAGGGCTAACTTGAACCTAAAGATTGGCCGAGTTGGTTTCTCAGTGTATTTTTTGCAGCCAAGAACTGCGTATGAGAAACAGATACAACATATGGCGCCATTGTAGGGGAATGGAGTGACGAAGAAAATTTTTCCTGGACCACGATCACGATTAGATCTACTCTTTGTTGGTGAACAAAGACTAGATAGTTGATATTGGTTGCATTTCTTTCACCACGCAACTCCACTTTGTGATATGGCAATTTCACTGGTTTCCAGATTCAGTTGGTTCAAAATGATAAGTGCATCTCTGGCTATGATAATAGCATGCAACTACATGCTTTTCTTTTTCATAGAAATGGTATCATTTAGTAGCGTATTTCTCTTCTTCTCTACTGTGATCAGAAAATTCATAAGCTTATAGAGGATGCAACTTTCCAAGTTCACATGTAAGTATTTGTTGCCAGTGGAGTTTGAGTTTTATATAGTAAATATGTTTTAAGTTTTCAGCTACTGGAAAAGTGGTCTGTCAGTAAATCCACTCCTCATTTAGTTCCACTGGAAATTTGATTACACCTAACAATGTAGATTTTCAGCGCAATTAGACAAGAGGTGTGTGGGATTGAATTAGTTATTTTCAGATTTAGTGTGCAGTAGATCAATGAGTTTGCAATTTATTGATTAATGCAGTAGATCAACTTGTGTTTCAAGTTTACAGTGTGAAGTTTGGATTAATTGAGTGGTATGACTTGCATGTGATTGAAGGGAGTTAATTTATTATTGATTCACTGATTGGCTCCATATCCCAATGAATTAGGCACTGTTGTTCTTATTTCCACTTGCAGTGTCAATTGTTTTCCTTAAGCAATTTTAAGTTTTCAGATTTCAGTGTGAAATAGTCTCTGGAGTAGTGTAGGTAGTATGGTTTCATATTTGCAGATTACAGATTTATGAACTGACTCCATGCCCAACAGATTCAAGGCAGCTGGTCTAGTAGGTTCTCTGCGTCCCATAAGGGGAAGCAGTCCCCAGTTGGAGTCGATGTTGTAACTTATTTTGACACCCTTCAAAGTTACAAAAATTTTGAATTTTAGCCAGTCTACCTCCTGGATAAATCCTCAGGCCTATATAAATTTTCTTTGGTAATTTAAATAAATAAGACAAGGAAGTTTGAGGTCATTTTTCAAGCATCTGAAGGACTCAGAGCTTCATTGGACCTTCTCCATTGGAAATCAATCTGAATTAGAATTCCAACGGTGTATAGAACTCCCTAAATGGACTCATGGATCAAAAGATAGAACAAATTGAAGTTCACTCTTCAAAATCCAGAAAACAAAGTAAAAAGGCTAAGTGTTGAGTCCCGGATCATGGCGATCGGAGGTCTAGGGAAATCGACAATCGACGATTAGAGGTCCAAAGGGGCATCACATATCGCATTATCGGATAGATGTTGCGTTGAAGTGTTAAATCGTCGGGAAATAGGCCTCCAATGTTAAAGACCCAAGAAATGCTAGAAGCAAATTATAAAGGAGATTCATTACAAAACAAAGCAAGGTTGGGCCTTTTATCTCTCCTCCCAAAGGGATGTGTGGTAGTCAACGATTGGATCCGATAAGGGCCATGTGGAGGATGATGCCAGCAATGACGTGGTCATACGTTGGACAAGTGGTAGGTGAATTCAACATTTTCAAGGGTCAGAAGGGGCCAAAAATGGGTGACACGTGTCACCACTCATAGACTGACACGTGGTAGCGACATAGTGGTGACATGGTAGTGCTGACATCAGCAATCGCCTATCGGCAATCAAAGGTTGAGGCTTGTTATGCATCGTAATGAAACCTCCATTTGAAAACCTTCGGGAGTGGGTCTCCGATAAGAGGGATGGACGTGGGCAGATGAAGAGTCATAAGACCAAGGGCCATATGTAAAAGGTGATCGACGATCGCAATCGGCATTTTGTAACTTGTGACACTTAAAAAGTTCTTATTGCGAATTTCTAGGAAAATGAGCTTTGGTATGAGGGCTTAACTATGATCACGTGAAGAGCCAAAGAACTAGGGCTAAACACGGAAGGTGATCAGTGATCGCATGTCCTAGAGGGTGAAACCAAGTGCTATATTATAAAATCATCGATTGCAAAGTCCCGATATTATAAAGTCCCAAGCGCATATTATGTGGTCCCATGTAGCTTAATATTTCTAATGAATCGGCTCCATTTTCCATTAAGTCCTGAAGTATTATTTTAAAGGACTATTATAATGTTATACTTCGAAGAATTGGCCCCCTTTTCTAGCTAAAGGGTTTAAGCCCCCAAAATGTTTTGGTCCTGGATCCTCTGGCCTTGATTATATAGTTTCTACCTAAGCCCCGTGGGCTAAGGCTCACAACGACCGTCATTCATTTTCGGATCCCCGTGTTTTCCAAATATTAACAAAGAGGGGGGGGGTCCGAAAAGTGGTTTTGATAAAGCCATCTTTGTATATGTGGCAATCTGTGGTGAGTTTTGTACCCCCTCCCCCCACCCTCTCGACTTGAAACCACATACCCCCCTCGAAATCTATTAGTAGCTTTAGGGGAAAATTTTTAGGCTAATGTAGCAATTGGAAAACACTACACCTCATTTCATTTGGTGTATCAAACCAAATCAATTAAAACTTCGAAGTGTCTTTGAGCAAGGACTTGTATTGAAGAAATTACGTCGTTGTGAAGTGCTGAAAGTAGTTCGGATATCTCGATTGATCTATCCCACTCGGATTTCTCACCAACAGTTTGCAAAACATCGAGGGAGAAAGAACAGGGGAGTATTCAACATCTTCAGAGTACCAAGGCAGAAAATTAGCAAGCATAGGATTACATTCTTTATTCTTAAGACCTAAGACAAGTGGAAGAGCATTCCAAATTCATTTCCAAGGAATTTGACTCAATCAACTCAACAATTCGAGGCAGCAACTAAACATATTTCAAGTAATCAAAGACATGCTACAACTAAAACTCAACACATGGCATAAGCTGAGAGCATTTTGGGTATCCACAAACAAAGGCAGAACATTAGTACTAGTGAACCACTTTTAGGTTTCAAGGCACAATACTTGCAAACAGTTCAAAGTTTCCAGAAGATAAATTAGAGATATTATTTTATTTTTAGTTATTGATCAAGATTTTATTCCAAAAATATTGTAACAGTTTAGGAGAGATTTATTCTATATATTGTTTTATTTGTAATGCTCAAAGGGTTGGCTTTTGATGCCAAAACATTGTCACTTTGTAAAGATTTTATTATATAAATCCTAATTGAAGTATTCTAGCTCCAGTTCTTGAAAAAAATTGTGTTTCCTATATGTTTTTCTAGTGCTTTCATCCTTATTTGTTGCACATGTTCAAAGTAACATAGGAGGGTAAGAATAGATTGAGTGTCAATCTCTCTGAAATCTGTTGCAAAGTTATAATCATTTAAAGAGATTAATTAACTAGTCTTTTTGTCTTGGTTAATTCCTATACATATGTTAATTATTGCCTTCTATCATCTCTTGAATGTGTTTTGTTTGGTTGTATAAATATTTTATACGCCTACATTATGTCTAGTTGATTAAGTATTCAGTATGACTGCTTAATTATTATGAATTCCCTTATATTCTTCTGTCAAATTCTTTAAAAATCATGTTATTTTATCAAATTGGATGCTAGCACTTTGACCAAGGACTCCGCAAGAGAGGGATTCATTCATTAATAGAGATTGGACAATTATTAGCAACCACCCAAAATAAATCAAAATATGTCCATTGTGCTTCATAGGTTGTTGTCCAGTGATAGTGAACAATGTTAAACAAAGCCTCATAACAATTGAGGGAGCCCCCTCTGGTTCAAGGGCCAGCTTGAACCTAAACACTGGTCGAGTTGGTTTCTCAGTGTAGTTTTTCTAGCCAAGAACTACCTACGAGAAACAGATACAACACTCCCTTTGTTGGTTATTCATCAAAAAACCTTTTCCTTTGGGTGTTATATGGCATCATTTAGTTTATCATTAGAAACCAACAAAACCTTAACTGATAACAACCATTTGATTGGTCTAGGTATAGAGTACTTGAACTTGGGAATAGAATATATAGGCCTTGTAGACTCTATCAATACTTTATCCCACCTTATAGACCTTATATTAATCACCTCGAGCCATAGTAATTGAATATCCTTTAGATGAGTTCAAGTAAGCCTCACTTGTGGTCAAAAACTACTGAAAAGCAGGAGAAAGGTTGTTGATGTGAAAGTGGCAACCCTTTCTCTTATTGTCATAAGGTCTGGTTCCACCTAGTGGGGCTTTGCACTGGGCCTACTAAATTTTATGGAAATAAGGATAATGCATATCCAACTCACCAAAAAATCCTATGGGAAATTTAGTGATCTCATCAAAATTTCCTATGGGAAATTTAGTGATCCATCTCTCTCTTCATGTATGAATTTCCCCTTCTAAATGTTTAAGGGCAATGTTCAACGTATATTAAGGTTATGTGTGTCATGCACTTGAAGAGCTAGCTTGGTCTTTCTTAACCATGTATGCATGAAAACATCACCTTCAAAATCTTATTACAGTATCTTCATTTAAAAGTAAGAAGAAATTGTTGGCATTGAGATTGCATCAATTTAATCACAACTTCATTCTTCTTAAAGCCATCTAAAGAGACAAATACTCTATTATATCTATCCTATTACATTTTCAAATCCTTCAAAAGTTGCTTATGAACTTTTTGACCCTTTTATCCAAATATTAAAATATTGATAAAATTTACCCTATATAATTTTCTAATTACATCAACATACTATCACTCAAGACTTAAATTATTGATATAATTAATAAAACTACTTTTAAAGCAAAATAACGTACATCTATTACATATGAAATATAGCATTATAAAAGCCCCCATACTATAACTTTATTATAAATTCAAGACCTGGCATTACATATTAAAATGTAGTAATATAAAAGCCCTCTACTATATAACTTCATTCTAAAATCACCATCTTACATTCATAATAGTTCACACACATCAAAACTCTAATACATAATGAATATTTATTGTTATGTGCAAAACATTTGCAAACTCAAGTAGATTACTCAAAAATAAATTAAGGATGAAATAATTTTTACTAAGCATTTAGTTTTGAGTGTAGGTGCAATGTTCCCATTATAATTTGAATTTGAAATCTACTAATGGGCTCACTTGGTATTTATTTAATTTTTTTGGGTTAATTTGCATGAACGCATGTTGTTGTGATTAATAACACATGTTGTTGTGATTAATATGCATACATATTTAAAGATGTAAGTTTTTTAATTTGTAAAGACATTGATTTCTATTTGTCTCATGAATTCAACTACGACTTTGTTATATAATGTGTTGGTAAAGTGATAGATTTTTTGGGCTTCAACAATGATATCTACAAATGCAATGCTTTCACTTGCCACACCCACCTTCACCCTTTTGAAAAGATATTGATAAATAAATTATGTAAGTTATCACCTGTGACAGCATCAAATTTCATGCACTTGGGCATAGGGATGTGAAGTGGGAGTCATGCCATTGGTCTATTAGAACATATATAGATTGTGGTTGCAATGATTAGTGGTGAAACATTAAGGTTTATTTACCTAAGCACCATAGGGATGCTAGATTATTAGGTACTTTTAATTGATCCAACTCAAGTTCTATTACAATTTCCCTTTCCATAATAACTCCTTTCTATTCAATATTCAACTCTTTTAAAGTCACATTAGGTTATGTCGTGGGTGCTAACTCTCCCATTGATAAAATGGAATTAGGTTAGTTTGTAAATTTTGAATCTTCTCATAAGATGCTTGGATTGGGGTTTACGATCACCAATTATGCTAGTTATAGGATATTTGTTGCTATATCCAACATTGTTGTCTATATACCCACAATTCAATGAGTTGCATTGTCATACCGAGAAGAAAAGGAAAGACTAATAAGACATTTAACAAAATGATTTCGTATAAAGGAACTATTGTGAGGAACTACCAATAATGCTTTTGGTTTGTTCGTTAACACATTGCTTCATACACCGTCATATCCGTGGGAAGAAGTTGATTGACTCCAAATAAATTCAATAAACTTAAGTTTGAAATATTCCATAAGCAAAGTGGGGATCCATGTTTTCTTCCATCCATTAGAGACATTTTTCTACATGATTTTAGAGATTATCATGTTATATTAATATTCATCTTCTCTCCTTCTCACATCATTACTTTTAGATGAGATGTACCATTACTTGTTTTCTTCAACTACCATTTTTTAATGGGATAAGTTTCCTTATCCTCATAATCGGTCCCACAACAACATATGCCTTTCATAGAAACAAGTTGGTTAGCTTTGATTTGGTGGGTGTTTACCACTTGGCATATTTTTAATAGTCAATGGGGATTGGTTGGTTGCTAAAGCAACTTGAATGAACATTATAAACACAAAAAGATAGGTACATATTCACCCCTCATGGCCTAGTGCACTTATGCAAGTGGATCATTTAATGCAATGGTGGCCAAGTGCAATTCGTGAATACTTTCATAGAATAGATAACCCCTAATGGCCATTGATTGGTTGGAAGGTGCTTTCATAGCATTTGAGATGTATCTATGTCATTGTGATGTCCTATGTTGGATGGTAATGCTTGGTAAGTTGTGTTCACTGGAAGAAGTTAAACACTACCCAAAGAGTCCAACAAAATCACGAATCATTCTTACCCATAAATATTGACATAAATATAGAGTGGGTCCATGTTTTCTTCACCCACTAAAGACATTTCTTTATGTAATGGTGTTACATAAAATTTTGATATAATGGCATATGTTGGGGATTTCGTTCCATACTAAGCTTCCTCCTCTCTATTATTACTCTCCAACACCATTACTTATGGAGAAAATATGCTTTTATTTATGTTTTATTCTCACTACAACTTCTAGATAGCATAAACTTCCTTCTCCTCATAATTAGGCCCACAACATCATATAATGTTCATGGGAAACAAGTCAATTGGGCTATGATCCAATGATACTTTATTACCTTGCCAAAACTACTCAAGGTATGATTCTTAATGTTTTTTGCATGGACTCTAATTTATGTCCAAAAGTAAACATCCTAAGAGTGTTCATCTTGGTACAACGAAACATTAGGTGGTTTCTTTAAATTAATATATATATATATATAAATATAGGAATATTTCTCATAGTAAATAAAGGCTTGTTTGGTTGGTAAAGCAAGGTTGGTGTTATTCTCCATGTTCATTCTTCATGGCCCAGTGTGACGCACAAGTATTTTGTTTAATGCACTTATGGCTAGGTGGAAGCTTGTGCAACTTTTTCAAAATGGTCATTCTTCATGTCACAATGTACCTATATAAGTAGCTTGTTTAATGCACTGAGGCTAGGTGGAAGCTCATGAAACTTTGATAAAATGGTTGTTCTTCGTGGTCTGATGTGTGTTAGCGTTTGAAATTTCACCTCAGGCTGAGAAAGGCAAATCTCAAAGCTACATCAAACCATTCAGCCTCGTAACTAGCCCTACGGGGCAGGAGAAGGCTCTCTCCGATCTCTCTCGGAAAATATTCAATTAGGGAGATGACTAACAAAGTAATACTGATATTAGGCTAGTAAACTGATAAAAGAGGTTGATTTTGGGGTTTTTGGGTTTTTGGTGGCAAATTGAGGAGAGGGCAAATTTGGCTTCGGGGATGGGACACAGTTTCTGCAGGGGAGTCTTTGGGGCGAGGTAGGAGACCGTGCTGATGTCTTTGACTGAAGTGAATGGTTAGGAATG
>APFE030598128.1:0-34761 GCA_000404065.3 Pinus taeda
TTTCCCATGAAAATTATGCCAAGAGGGTCAACACCTTTGCTACAAATCAGATTGCAGAAAAGCCCAGCACTTCAGCAGAATCAGGGCCAGCATCAGGACAGAATCTCTACAATAGGGTAGAGAGCTTATTTTTTATCATGAATGAAATCAATCACTTGTTTGATGCACCTCCGAATTTCTATAAATACACAGAGGCAGATGAGACTATAGAGGCAATTTTGAGACATCAATTGCCCACACAGGAAGTCTGGAATGGATTGATACAATTACTACTGTCAAACCAGAGCCAGTAATCAAGTTTTTTCCATTGAAATATGTAAGTTGTCATGCACAGGAAAATTTTGATATATTAGCATGTATGGAGAAAAGAGGCTGAGCCAACTCAGCGAAACCATTCGGCCACCACAACAGCACTGACAGTCACAGGTGATAGGGCCGAAAAGCTACAGGAGGACAGAGCTGCAAAGACACGTCATTTTCATTTATAACAAAGTGTTCAACTGACTCAGTGACCTCCAAAGGTCAAAATCTTCTGACAGAATTAAAAAGCATTCATACAAATTGAAAGCTGCACTAACTTCTTATCTGCTATTTCCTGTATGAGTTGTTAAAGATATTTATTTCTCAGATGACTCAATGCTTGAGATATTTTGTATGAAACATTTCTATATATTCGCCCTCGCATGAGTTTGCTGGGGTTGGTGGTTGTTGATGTCTCTTCTATAGTTCTTTTACTGTAAATTCTCAGAGAAGTAATACAAAGGCGGTGGAATTTCCAAAGCTCTGTGTTGTTTGATGCATTATGGTGTTTAATTGAATGTTACAGGATTCCTGCGTACTTCATGGCACAATAAGTTTTCCTTATAACTCTTCATTATGTGTTTTGTTATCTTTTCATATCTCTTTCATGCTTCTGTGCTTTACAGTTAATGGCAAGGAAAAAGAATAGTTCCAGGATTTAATCACAGATTACCCTGAACTAAATCTAAGCTATTTTAAATGTTTTTCTTCAATTATAGTAAGAAAGGTGTAATTCTTAATTGCTACCATTTCACACTATATCTTTCACAGTGATTATTGTTTCAGGAATTCAAGTTTGCTCCTGAGGAATATATCTCTTTCCCACACCCCAGCTTAGTGGAAAATTCTTAATTGCTTTTCACTGGTTGTTTACATTTCACCATCATAATTTCAAGTTTGTTTTATGAAGTATTTAAATGGCCCTGTAATTCCAGCTGCTCAAACTCAAGATTTCAAAAAAACCAGTAGCCATAGAATCCATTGCCCAATGGACTAACATTATCTACAGATTTCCACTTTAGGTATAGAAAGACATCCTTTCAACCAAACATAAACCAAAACCCTTACTTCATAACTAGCCTAAAATCTCCACAGAACAAAGACAAACCTTAAAGAGAGAGCCCTCTCTGATTACAGTTGGGCTAAAAGCTGTAATCCAAAGATTGGTTAGTGGTTACCCCGGCCGTATTCCCTTGGGAGTCAAAGGGAACAACCTGGGTGTTAACAGAAGGATCAATGTGAATTCCTTGCTTTGAGATAATATGGTCAAGCAGCTTCCCTCCATCCATGGCAAAGAGACTTTTCTTCGGATTGAGTGATATCCAAAATTTCCTACATCGCTGAAACACAATCCTTAAATGGTGAAGATGCTCATCATCTGAACCTGAAAACACTGTCAAATCATCTAAATATACAACCAGAAATACATCCTTCTCATTGGCACAAGCGATGTCCATTGCACGCTGAAATGTGGCTCCAACATTTTTCAAACCAAATGGCATTTTAGCATAATGAAAATTTCCCTAAGGGGTGGTAAATGCAGTCTTATCTCGGTCATCTTCATGCACTAGAATTTTATTATACCCTAAATATCCATCAAGTAGTGACATGCATGATACTCTAACCACTCTCTGGAGGATATGATCCATCTTCGGCAATGGATAATTGTCTTTCAATGATACTTTATTTAGATTCTGGAAATTGATACACAATCTGATCTCCTCAGTTTTCTTTCTCACAAGAACAAGATTTGAAATCCAATCAGAAAATCTGATTGGGACAATCATACTAGCCTTGTATAATCTGTTTACCTCTTTCTCAATGGAAGGCAGCAACTTGGGATTGATTCTTCTCAACTTCTATCAAAATGGCTTCTGATTTGGCTTGGTTGGAATAGTGTTCTGAATTATGTCTTTGTTATACAACTTTAGATCTGAATAATCCCAAGCAAACACATCAGAAAATTCAGACAACAATCTAACATATTTAGGCTTTACCTCGGGTGACAATGTTTTGGACAATTTCACAAACTTGGGCTTATCTGTTATTCCAAGATTCACATCCTCAACACCTTTGTCTGTAGGCATCAAGCTTGGCTTTCTAGCCACATCATCATGATCGAAAAGTTATTCTAAAGGTATGAGACCTTTAGGAATAATATTGTCTTTCAACTACAATATTTCCATCTGATTCACCTCAATTTCTGGTTCATCGGTATCATATTCAAAATCTATGGAAGCATCCTTGTAGTTTCCTTCATTCTACAAAATGGTATTGATCTCCTTATCATCCCAAAACACCTGCCAATACCTTAAATTGTCCAGAACAATGGAGCGATGTTTGACATGGATCTCAAACTTGTTGTTGGAATTCATCGGAATCTTCAAATTACTTGCAGTTGTGGCAAGTGAATCTGCAATAACATTTTGAGCACGAGGTACTGATGTCAAGGTATAATCTGGAAACATTCTTAAGATATCTAAAACTGCATTTTGGTAGGCTCTCATCCTTGGATGTTTAGCTTGATATTCACCCTTGACTTGCTTGATTATCAGCTCTGAATCTCCATAGACTAATATCCTTTTTGCATTCAGCTTTTTGAGAATTTTCAAACCTGCAATCAACGCTTCTTATTTGGCTTCATTGTTAGAACAGTCAAAGGCCAATTTATATGAACAAATTCTAACATTACTAGGGACTTTATTTGGCTAGAAAACAGGGTTGTGAATCCAAATCCCTATGCCAGCACCATCCTTACCCATGACTCCATCAAAATTCATGCTCCATAAGCCTGCTTCTTCTTCTAAATGCTGAAATATTGTTTCTTTCTCTTGCTTACTTTGATTGACCTCTTCATTTTTCTATTGCTCATTATCTTTTTGCTATTGCCAGTATGTAAACTGCTCAGAAGTACTTGCAATTTTATGTCTTTCTTGATCAAGGACTGCTCTAAAATTTTTTGAAATCTCTGGCACATCTTCTACTTCAACTAACTGACTATCAACATCATTCAAACCACTATTTGAATATAATACAAATGACTCTAAATCTATATGTACAGAATTAATTGGATGATTAAGCAGTTTCTCCTTGCTTGTAATCATGTATTTCATTTTCTTCTCCCTGTATAGCTTTCTCAATTGGCCAAACACGGGAATAGTAGCATAGGAGAAATCTAGTTTTAAAGTCCCTTTAAGCTTTGCACCCCATGATCTATACAAAAGCATACCAAACCGTGGTGGAATGTCCGCAACAACCACATACACGAAAACATTCTTGGCTAGGATTTGGTCTAAAGATACCACCAGGTCTTTGATAAGACCAATACAATGGACCCTACCAGAATAAAAAGAATACAAGCCATGATATTTTCAAGTAATGTTAAGGCCCAGTTTCTCCAAAATGGCTTTTGGCATCAGATTATGGGAAGTTCTGGAATCAAACATGGCATTGTGAAGGACATACTCATGCATTTTAAGGCTTATATAAAATGGATGAACTTCACTATTCTCATACTGACCCTCCAATTCATTGCTTCTAGCTTAATGATATCAAGATAGATAGGTAGAATTCATTGTTTACAATGCTCTGCCTTGGGAAACCATTAAGTTTTTGATGTTTTCTACTATTTGAGAAGGATACATGATCTTTGCATGCACTCCTCAGCTCCTCACTAGTCTTAGACCTCTCATCTCACTCAATTTCAAGTGCTAAAACACCTACCTACCTTGACCCGTAGAACACCCTACATCTTGACTTGATTTCCCGGACCCAAATTTGCCTACTCCATTTGATCCAGCAACAAAATCAATCAAAAACACTGGAGCTACTATACCTAGCCTAAAATCCATATCTGATCTAGTCATCTTGACTGAGAATTCACAAGGAGAGAGTCCTCTCTCGATATGGTAGGGGTAGCAACCAGGTTAAGCTTGATTTGTGGTTATCCTAGGAATGCCTTCTTTCAGCCTGAGGTCAATCTAGGCTCTAACATAGTGGTGACCATACTGGGGAAGAAAGACAAATCACCCAGTACTATTGAGAAGTTCTGAACTTTTGGATGATAAGTTTAGAATTCATTAGGCTAAAAAGTGGAAAGTTGTAAAGAAATATAAAAATATTGAGAACTTTGAACACACTGGCTTCAAGAAGATACACCAGGTCCAATCCCAATCCTGATCCTCCTTTCGTATTTGAAAATCCTAATCTCATTCTGTGAATACTCAGACAAGAAAGTTCACCAACTCCTAGACCTATGTTTAGATCTCATTCCTACCCTGTTGAGTGGTTGTTCCTTGAAGATCTCCCTTTTGACGAGTACTTTGGTCTCTCTCTGTTTAGAACCACATCTGATAGTGAACTGCTGGACATAGTCCAAGTTCTAGAATTCATCAAAGAACTTGAACTCAAACGAGCCAACTTGTCTAGTAATCGAGATTCTCTGAACTCCCCTCAATCATCCCTTACCACCGATAGACTCCCTGAGTTTTTTGAAATATCTTTTACATCACCATTCATACCTTCATGCCCTCATCATCTTATCACTATCCCTCAAACACCCATCACCTTTGTTACATCAACTCCCCTTGTTGTCTCAAATCCCCCAATTACCCCAACATCAATTTCAAATCCACCTCGAGTCATGGCTGCTCGATATGTACCCCTCGTTCTGCCTCAAAATACGGATGATATGCCCGCTGATTACCAAAGTAAGATACCTCTTTTCGATGCTACTCAAAGTATTACAGCGTAGCAACATGTTAACAAGATGAATGACTTCTTTGACCTTCATGAGGTAGATGTAGAAAATGTTTCCATGAGATTATTTGTACAGAGCTTTGGAGTCGAGGTACGAAAGTGGTTCAGAGCATTACCGGCAGCATCTGTCAATACTTTGCTGGTTCTCCATAGACAATTCTTGGATCGATGGGAGGTAAAGAAAAAACCTATCCAAATTCTATTTGAGTATGAAAATATCAAAAGGAATGTGGGTGAAAGTGTCCAAGATTACTATGTAAGGTTCAATGTAGTTTATAATGCTATTCCGGCTGACATTAAACCACCGATGGGGTTAGCATTGATCAAATTTCCAAACGACTTTGATGCTGATATGGCATATCAGTTGCGGGAAAGGGATCCTACCACACTTAAGGATATGCAAAAGAACGTTGTGAGTGTAGAGGCAAATCTGTTGGCCAAAAGAGCAAGGTGAAAACTGAAAAGAAGGTAACCATAAAGGAAGAAGCATCTTCCTCAGATGTTAAGGCAGATAATATACTCCAGAAAATTGAGAAAATTTTTGACCAGTTCACAATTGCAGATAAGCCTAAAACAACGATAAAAAATCCCAACTTCAGAGGACAATAGCAACCTCAATTCAAGATTAAACAAAGTGAGCAAAAGACACGAGATCAGTCGGCACAACAACAGCAAGTCAAAACTCCTTTGCAGCAAAACTATGTGCATGGAATAGAGGATGAGGATGATGATGATCCGGTGGTAGAGGCGAATCATTTCTTTACTGCTGATGGTTTGCCCATTTTTCTCAAGGAAGATGAAGAATATTCGAAGGTCCCTGATGCTTAAAAGGATGAAGATTACATACTAGCAAATGAAGCAGTTTTGGAGGATGATTCGGATGACTATCAGCGAGGATATATGAATGCATTAACAGCACAACAGGAACAATACTCAGTGAGAAGCAGAGATGTACCAACTAGTCCAGTTCAAAAGAGAAAGGAAGCACAATCCAAAAATGACTCCTCAAACATTCAAAAGAAACAGAAAGAGCCTATTGATCCAACTTCCAGCAAAGGACCATCTGCAAATAACATTGCAAATGAGAAGAACAATCAGCAAAGTGCAGCAAAAGAAAGAGTCGAAAAGAAGGACCCTCCAGTTAAAGAGGTAGATAAAGTTTCAGATTTTAGCTTAGAAAATGAGATTGCTAAATTAGAAGTTTCAATTCCTTTGACTGAATTGATGAAGAATAGCAGCTATAAACACCAAGTGTCCAAAATTTTGCACATAGATCATTTATCTGATATGGTTAATGTAGAAGATGATCACCCTGATTAGATTGTGGCACACATAAAACATGAGAAAAACTTATAACAGAAGAAGAAAATATGCAAAAACACCATACCACAAGTATCCCATAAAAATAGCTGCAAATCCTAGTTTATTTCCTTGCCAAATTGCTGATAAAGGTGTACAATGTAGCTCAGAGGATCCAAGAGAGTCCAACCTTTGCTAATGATAGAAAAAATACATAATATAGACATCAAACCACCTATGCTAGCCATCACGGTTCGAATCCAAAAGAAAAGGAGTTGTTACAACCATTTCCAAATAGGGAACATGAATATAGGCAGTGGAACAACTTGCCTCTATAAGCATGGAAACTGATTCATTGACCCCCAAACCACCTCAAACTGATGAATCTACCCTCTAATATCATTTCACTATTACATTTACATACCAAGGCATTAATTACAATCATAAAATCATCCATGAAGAGAGAGAAAGTAACTTGCAGTGAAAGTAGGTGAAAATTTGTTGTTCTGGCAAACAGGCCCAATGCATAGCGCCACAAGCCAGATGCGCAGCGCCAATTTCCACCCACTTTTGGAGGCCTTCCCCTTAGCCAAATTGAGCCCAATATAGCTCATTGGAAAGGTCTTCCTGTTTCGTTTCCGGAACATCTTGAAGTTTTGAATTTGGAGGTAATTTCCCCCCTCCAAAGTGAAATATCCCAAGGCTGCTTCTGTGTGTCCAAAAAGAGGCAGAGAGGTCATTTTTTGGTAGTTTTTTGACCTTTTGGTGACCTAGCTTTCCCCCAAAATTGCTGAAATTTTCTGGGTTAGATTCTCTCATCATGCTGAATCCAAATATATAAGCCTTTCCTCCAAAAAGTGCTCCAGGGAAAAGCGCAGCACCATCTAGGCCAATTTCCTGTTTTCAAAATTTCAAAATTTGAAAAAGACAAAAAATCATCAAAACTTGCCCAGATTTGATATGGGACACCACCATTAGTTGCTTTGATGGGCTATTGAGGCTTCAACCAAGATTTTCAACCTATATTTATCCTTTTTTCTCTTTAAAACCTTCTTCAACCTAGCTTTAAGCTTCCTGATCCTCATGTTACAGATTTTGTTGCGGGTCATGTAATGGTAGGCCATGTGGCGAAGAATCTTCTTATCCCTATTGGCCTTCTCAATCAGCCCCTCAAGATGTATGTTGACCCTCTCAAGACAAATTTCCCTAGCAATCTCAATTTCTTTAGCCGTTTGCCTTTTTGCTTTGCCTCTTCGCTTCTTGGTCACTTGGCCTCTTTGCATCTTTGTTTTTAGTATCTCCAGCTCCATGAGATCTTGTTTGTCACTCATCTATTTGTTTTCTTGTTCCAATTACTTAATGACAAACTTGGCTCTCTCAAGGTTATCTGACAAATATTGAATTTGAGCTTCCCTCTCTTGAATAATAATGTCCTTGATTGTTTCTTCATCTTGAACTTCCAAGTGAATGATATCATCTCCATGATGAGTAAAATTTTGTTGTGGCTCCTCATGCTCAATGAGATCAAAATCTCTTTCCTCCTGATCATCAAGATCCTCTTCTTGCACCTTTCTCTTGCCCTTACTTTTGCCCCTGATTTACTGGTCAACCTGTACTTGTTTTGCTGAAGAAGAAGGCAAAGCCCCTTCCACACCTTGTGGACATAGCATTTTCCTGTGGCTTGATGATGAAGGTGAGACCCCTTCCACACCTGGTGGAGATAAAACTCACCTAGCAGCTGCAAAAAGGTTCCCTAATTCTCCTCTTATATGTCACAAACACTGGCACTCCAACAGTTTTAGTCTCTTTGACCTTTTCATGTCCTGAAGGTCCACCTTCTTCATGATGTACTGATGAAAAGATTTGTGCGCCTTTGAACATCTCATGAGAAATGAAAGTCTCCCATGGCATGTTAAGAAGGCTCAGTTGATGTAGAACAATGATTTTAATCAAAGAGTAATGGAAAATTCTATTCAATTGTTGGGGGTATGGCTTCCTCTTTACAATATGTGCCATCTTCTCAATGTTTCTGAACATGAAGTAAGGGATATTCATCATTCTTACTCTACGGAAATGCATCAGAAGTCTAATGTGGTAGGCATACAACTGGGAGAACCTACCTTCACAAGTGAAGTACTTGATAATTATTTTCATCAATGGAGCAAGCCTGTCTTCCAGAAACTTGAAGGGGAATACTCTCTTCATTTTCTCTTTGTATCTAGCCTTGATGTAAGGCTCATAGTACTCCCTATCAATATCCTGACCTTTGTTCCATTTTTCACCCACATCTGGAATACCTGTAGCCTCTGAGATGATAGCTGGTGATATGGTGAATGTTATTCCAGCAAGGGTTACTTCATTATTGTCCAAATGTGTCATAAACAACCTTGCCAACTCATGATGAAATTTGATTCTTTCTATCATTTCACAAAAATCAAAGCATGACTAGTGTTTAAAGCAAGAAATGGAAAATGGATAGGTTTGCATCTCCCTCAAACTAGTGGGCTCCTCTCTGATAATCATTCCTTCTTTATGAGGCTTCCTTTGTTGTATGTTTCTCTCCCTAGAACTATCACTAAGGGTGTCTTCTTCAAACTCATACTCATTGTCTCTTTCCATTGCTTTTGGTGGCTGTGAACACTTGTGGTCAATGATGGGAAGGGTGGATGAAATAAAGATGAGTATGAAGAGATTTTATGGATGAGTAGGGTTTTAGGGAGTGTGAATGGGATTTGTAGGGTTTGGGGATAGTGTAAGTGGGAGTGAATGGGGAAAATGTATGATGGAATGGGATTTAGGAAATAGGTAAATGGGAATGGGGTTTGGTCTAGGGAATAATGGCAAGGATAGGGTAAGTAAAACAATGGAGAGATGATGAGAACTAAGGTTTCACCCTAGAGGCTAGGGTTTTAATTTTAAAAATTCTTAATACCAAGCTTAGCAATCAAAACCCTAGATCATATGATATGATGATTGTACTTACTTGCAAGAAAGTGAATTGATGACTTTGAGGTAGATTTGGCAAGTGTAGAGCATTTTGAGCGATCTGGAGCTTGGTTGGGCAGATGTGTAGCGCCTCACACAAGTGTGCAGCGCCTACCAGATGCGTAGTGCCTGTGTAATTTTACATTGGAAAACCCTGCCAGGTGCGCAGCGCCGGCCTCTGATGCACAACGCCGGCTAGAATTTCTCCAAAATCATAGCAACTGCACTCTTTTTCTCAATGACACTTAAAAATCACTTCTTAGATCTCCTTTGGCACTTTGAATTCAACATTAGCATAATGAAATGATCAATAGAGGATGGGCTTTATATGGCTTTCACTTTTTGATTTTTGATGGTGAAAACCCCCTTTCATAATGTCTATTTGCTTTTTCAAATTCTCCGTTTTTGGATGCTTGATCTTTTTGCTTTGATAGGTGGACTGATGCTCAAATTCTTTGACTTTTGCAGTGGCAAGTACTTGGCAATATCACTGGGTGGCGAGGAGCAGCATGGAATCATTTATTACATATGAGAACAATAAAATTACATCAAATTTAAATATGAAATACAAATGCTCTGTTTTCACCTCAAAACTAGTTTTGAGGTGAGAACTTCATTAAGCTTACAAATTAAGAAATTAGGACTTTTCTGATCACTATTATCATCCTCATGTGTCTACTGACCATTATTGGCAATAATCACTGAATTTTGACCATGGTGAAAACCCTAAGACCTAATGAGACTGAAACCATGTGCAATTAATGAAATGAACTGAAAATGAGCATGAATCATTGACTGAAAGGTATGAAAGGAGGTCAGCGAGTACATATCATGAGGGAAAAACTGAAATGAATCCTACCATCAATAGATCCATGATCTAATGGAATGTAACCTGATCAGAATGGGGCTCCTAGTATGAAATGCAAAAGAGTAAATTTTGATCACTGATGGCAGTATGAAGACATTGACACTAACAGAATCAATAGCATAAATATTTTCTCTAACTTCACAATATTTAGTGCATTCTAACCCCAAGGACCCTATTGTTGAAAGGCATGATATTATTTGTGGATATGTTGCCTACCATGCAATTATGCACAATAGAGTTTTGATTTTCAATAAGAATATACAAAGGGTAAACCTTTCCTCTTACTCTTTGTTGAAATTAATTGGGTCTTTCATGACTACCAACTAAAGCTACTTCTATTCTTAAATTTGATGGACCCATGTTCTCCAAGATTTTAGTAAGTTCTCTGTTTTTTGAGGTAGTCAAGAAGAGACAGAGTGATTTGCAACTTCCTAAATTTATCCAATATTGTAAGGCAATTTTATTGTGGTGTTATCTTGTTCCTTTGTAAAATATGGAGTTCCTTGTTGTGCTGTTGATTGAGGTGCATTATAATATTTTTTCCTTAATTGACTTAATTATCAAGTTTTAGTTTTCTTGTTTGAGCTTTTGTCTAAACCAAATTTTCTTGGTATTCTTTAGAATTTTCTAGTTAAACAAATTCATCATGATTAAGAATCTGCATATTTTCTTCATATTGCATTGGTTCTAAGATATGAGACACTTAAATTATTTCAAAATTAATGGATATAAATATTCTTAAGTTTCTTCAAACACATCATCTTCTCCTAATACAACTACACTTCGATTTCGCATGCAAGGTGCTTTTGGTCTATGTACTTCAAGTCTTTGACTTCTATCAGTTCATTCTCTAGGGTTTGGTAATCATAATTCTTCCTTCATGGGACAACGTTTGTGAAATAATATTATCGCTTCTCTTGAGAAAAGTAATCTCATTTTGCATTTGTTGCAGTGTGTAATTAATCTACACAATGTTTTCCTATTGTTGTGTTCTTGACACTTTGTATACAACATTTCTGATGTTTGGAGGTTGTCCTCAAAAATCTTCTTTTCCAACTCCTTGGTCTTCAAAACTACTTCTCACAATTCCTTAATCTTGTAAAATTCCTCTATCAATTGATTGATCTTGTATCAACCTAGATGAGGAATAAGGCTGAGAAGATACTGTTATCATAGATGCTCCCATCTAGACATTATGCCTACAAATTTCAATGATAACATTTGAGGTAACAATATTCCCCCTTTGTTTTTATAGAGAGGTCACTCCCCTTTAACAAAGAACTTTCAAATTCAAGAAAATATAGAAAACGGTAGAGACTTGAGATAGGACCAAACATTAAATATTCACAATGAGATAATACATATTGATATAGGAATTAAATAAAGTTTCGAAACTAATAATTTCCAGCATAATTTTGAGTAAAGAATCAAACATTTTACATAAGAAAGTAATCATGGAATGCATTTACAAATAATTTTAAAAGAAATTTTCATTCAGATTCATTGGGATGAAAAGAGTTACACTCTTGTAATCTTCAAGCTTAAAAGTTAAATTCGAAAGATTACACTAGAGATGGACTCTTGGTAGTTCTTGAAGGAACCTCTAAAATATATTCAAGTGTTTAAATAAGATATATAATATTCTAGAAATAAAAAATGCATTCATCCATTTAAGGATATGGACGGGGCTCCCACTAACCATATACTAAAGAAAAAATAGTGTTGGAATACTTGACATGTGCCTAAAACCTAACAACCTTTATTTTGTGTTGAGACTTCTTCCATTTAAAATACTTGACATGTGCCTAAAACCTAACAATTGATATTGTCGATGAGTTATCTTGAAGTCGGTACATTCTTTAAATTATCTTCGAGCAGTTACCCAATGGAATTTTGTAAAGGTGCAATGGTGACTTCTTGTTTCACGCAAACTTGAAGTAACTCATCTTGAATGCCTTTTAAATCATAACCAACTTGATGTACTATGTCAAATTGGTCTTTCTTGCTAATGAAATGAATTAATCACTTTTCAAATTTCTCTTTCAGGTAATCAACAAGTTTGTTGAAGTCATTCACTCATTTGATCCTGGCTATAATGGTTATTTAAGTCAATGAGAAATGTGCCTAATTTAATACCATATATCTTAAGTCACATGAAGCATGCGATGGCCTTAATGATCTAATGCATTTTGAAAATATGTCAAGAGGAGAATAATGAATATGAGAATTGAATATCAGATGTTACCAAGGAATTCCTCAAGTATCTACATGCAACAAGAGAGAAAGTGTAGTAATGCGTAGGTAGGGAATCATGTGAGAAAGACTAAAAGGTAATGTAGGAGGAATTCACGTGAGAGGAGCTCATGTAGGAGGAGAAGTGAAGAAAAGGCATGTTGTAACTTGCATCAATGATAAAATGGGTAAGTATAGGAAAAGGTATAATTTATATGTTGTGGAAATGAGGGTACAAATTTCAAAATGTGAGATGTTGGTGCAAGATGACTTGAAGAAAAACAAGGTATGCAACCTACATACACAAAAACAACCAATTGTGGTGGATTTTCTGGGTTGTGATTAATGCAAGAGGGATAACATAGAAAAGTGTTTAACACCACACAAATGTAAAATTTATTAAGTATCATAAAAAAGCAGATACTTGGCAATAATATACAGTGAGAGAAGACACATACAACTTATCAATAATTGTTAGTCAACAAGACTCTTAAACAAAAGCATTGTCACTGACATATTCCTTAAACTATCAATCTCAAGCATGCCTAAAACTCACTGAAAATTTCAATGAAATTTGAAAAAAGAAATAGAACTTCCATTACGTTAGCATTAGCAATGATAATTTTAAAAATAGAATTTCCACTGCTTTAACATCCAATATCAAATACAATTTTCAAGAATGGATATGGCTCTAATAATTTAGGACTTTCCAATCATGGATCTGAGAATAATTAGGACTCTGTCTAATTAGAACTAACATGGCTCTGAATCATAGTATCTCTAGAATGAAAATATATTGTTGGAAAATGAAGGAATGCTTAATTTGTATAGTTAAGTTTGTTGCTGCATAACCCCACACTTTTCAAGGCATAGAAGTAATACATGTTTCTTAGTTTAATAATAACACTCAACCTTTTACTCTATTACTGATATATGTTTGCAAGATACATAACCACTTCAATAGGGTATGGATGTATGTATGTGTTTATGATTTTTTTTATATTATTCTAGTTTCATGGGTATAGATGTAAACAACACTATTTATATTGTTTAAAAAAAGAAAAAAATCAACGATAATTATATTTATTAACTAGAAATTATGACATTTTCTTTTATAATTTCCAAAACTAAAAAATATTTCTATGTTTTAATCATTTAAAAGAAATAGAAAAATTTTAATATATTTAATACAAGGTGAGTGTGATGCATTCAGTTATGCATAACTTGTAATGTGTTTAATACAAGTGAGTGTGATGCATTCAGTTATACATGCAAAGGATATTGAACCACATTAAACAGAACCGCGCATGGACTTTCTTCCAAGTACCCTCTGGGTATATCAGAAGCCCCTTAGGCTCTCCTGAAACCTCGCCATAGATAAACCGTCAGCCGTATTGCTGCTACAGTACACCGAGAACATCACTCAGGGAGATTACTCGCGCATACGATAGAGTAGTCGAGTTGTACGGCTAAGGGTACAGTTGATCCTCCTTGGTTAGTGCCCTGAAAGATTGGGCCAAGTACTACTGTCAGACCCTTATGTATATCGCGATCTGTAGCACCTGACACTCATTGAGACCATAGTTCCCTTGTCTCTCTCTAGATCACGTATCATCTTTTCCAGTTCAAATCTAGCAGGTGGGATTCTGTCGTAGCCGCAACAATCAGTTTCGCCATTCAGATCTATCAGATCCACCAATAAGATCTATCAGATCTGCCATTCAGATCTAGTCGTTTGGGTTCTGTAGCAGTCGCCACAATTAGAGCCACCATTCAGATCTAGTAGCAAGGGTTCGATCACTGCCACATTCCTACTCATAATTTGCAGTTGAGGGTTAACCGACAGATCTGACTATTTGTGTGGGCCCCTATACCTAGGTGTGATTATCGCAAGACATTGGGCAGAATTTACTTTCCTAGGATTCAGCTACTGCAGTATTCCTAAGCGAGGAGTAAAACTCCTTTCGCAGTAAAAAAAAAAAATAAATAAATAAATAAAATAAAATAAAATAAAAAAAAAAAAATTCTGAGACCCTCTCGGGACGCTTATAGGAGACTTAGCCCATAAGAATCAACTTGACGGGCTGAGCAAGGTGGTACCATTCGCTTGTTAGCGTAAAAATTTCAGGTGGTCCCAAATTTTATTTTTCTCACAGTACTAACAAGTGCACCGGATTAGTGCATGGTACAAACCAGAGCTCAAGCTATGGCCAATGAGAAGATTGACACCCTTGAACAAAAGTTGGACACATTACTGAAGACGATCCAGACCTTAGCTGACACAATGACAAAGGGCAAGTCGGGGGAACACTCAGAGGCATATGATTTTAATGAAAACATTGAGGGTGAGTCTAGCCATTCTCTTCACCTCTTTGGAGACCACCAATAGTCCCAGCCGTGACCACCCAAGCTGGGCATGTATAAATTTGATGGCTCTCATCCGGCCACATGGATAGCACAAATGGAGCAATATTTCACATTGAATCACATCAGAGATGATGCGACTCAGCTAAGTGTGGGTAGCATGTACTTGGACCACGAAAGGTGGCAATGGTGGCAGTGGCATCAACGTTGTTATGGAAGGCCCGTGACTTGGCAGACATTCTCAAAAGCCCTGACGGATCGCTTTGACCATGAATCTAACTTCTTGGGTCGTCTTACTAAGCTCCGATAGACAGGAACAATGAACAAATATATTACAGCCTTTGAAGCCTTAGCCTTCCACACAAGAGGTCTACACGATCAGTTCTACTTGGAATGTTTTGTCAGTGGTCTCAAAGAAGCCATACAAGCCCACGTCTGACTGCAACACCCAACCTCATGGTTGGATGCTTGCAAGGTAGCTCGTGAAGTAGAATGTGCGTTAGCGGCCCAGTTCAATCGCCCAAATTTCATAGCCAAAGGTCGCCCACCTAGGTTCAAAGCACTACCCAAACACTCAAGGTTCAAAAGGTGTCACCTGCAGAAATGGCGAAAAGAAGAAAGCAAGGATTGTGTTACTACTATGATGAGAAATAATCCCTGGGGCATAAATGCAAGGAGCCCAAATTCTTTCAAATTGATGCTACTGATCACATTTCATCGGAGGAAGCCCCACCACTTGACGAACCAGAGGAGGAAGATGAGGACAACCAGTTGGAAAATGTACCTAAAGAACTAGTTATCTTGCTTCATGCTTTGGCAGGGATTTCTTCTCCCCAAACTCTCAAAATTAGAGGTTTTATTAAGCATTGCCCTGTAGCAGTCTTGATTGATAGTGGCAATACGCATAACTTTATCCATCAAAGAGTTGCGGAAGCAGTGCATTGTTTTGTCAAAGAAGTCTCTAACTTCCAGGTCCAAATCGTTGATGGGGGAACAATGAAATGTGAAGGCCGTTGTGAAAATGTCAAACTTCAAATGGGGGATTATTAGCTAAAGACCCACATGTTTGCCATACACATGGGAGGGTGTGACATTGTCTCAGGTGTTGAATGGCTCTGCACAGTCAGCCCAATCACAATGGATTTCCAGGAGTTATATATGAGTTTTAAGTAGAACAACCACACACATACCCTCTGCGGAATCTAGGCGGGTGCTCCCTCTATCATCAGCTCGCATAGGATGGAAAAATTGTTAAAAAAGGGCCACCATGGAGTTATAGCCCAATTTAATGCCATCCAGGCCTTCAAACCCACTTCTCTTCATATTCATCCTGAGATGCGACAGATCCTAAACAACCATCTGTTCGTCTTTGACAAGCCTCATGAGCTTCCACCCTCGAGAGGGGAACATGATCATAGCATTACTTTAGTCCCACGAGCCCAACCACCAAATGTGCGTCCATATAGGTATCTGTTCGCCCAAAAGAATGAAATTGGAAAAATCACCAAGGAACCCCTGGAAGCAGGCATCATTCGTCCTAGCATTAGTCCTTATTCATCGCCTATGGTCATGGTGCTCAAGAAAGATGGGGAATGGCATATGTGTCCAAACTTCAGGGCCCTCAACAAACTGATGGTCAAAGATAAATTTCCCATCCCAGTTGTCGATGATTTATTGGATGAACTAAATGGGGCTCAATTCTTTACTAGGCTCGACCTTCACTCAGGCTATCACCAAATTCACATGAAAGAAGTAGACATTCCAAAGACTGCTTTCCGAACTCATGAAGGCCATTATGAATTCCTGGTCATTCCATTTGGTCTTTGTAATGCCCCATCCACTTTTTAGAGCCTCATGAACCACCTACTCAAACCATATCTCCGAAAATTTGTCCTTGTTTTCTTTGATGACATCCTCATCTACAGCTACACCTGGGCCGCACATCTTCAGCATGTAGATCTACTCTTGCAACTGCTCTGGAAGCATAAATTTTTTGTCAAGATGTCCAAGTTCTCTTTTGGCATGGAAGAAGTTGAGTATATGGGCCACATTGTGGGGTGTGAAGGTGTCATGGTGGACCCCAAAAAGATCCAGGCAATGCAGGATTGGCCTCAACCAAAGACCTTGAAGAGCTTGAGAGGATTTTTGGGTCTCACAGGCTACTATTGCAAATTTGTCTGCAATTATGGTAGCATTGCTGGATCCCTCACTCACCTTCTCAAGAAAAATTCATTTCTCTGGAATGATGAAGCACAACAGGCATTTATAGCTCTCAAATAGGCCATGTGTTCCACTCCTGTATTAGCACTACCCGACTTCACCAAATCTTTTTTGATTGAATGTGATGCTTCAAGTACGGGTATTGGGGCTGTCTTAATGTAGGAAGGTCAACCCTTGGCCTTCACTAGCCAACAACTAAGTGGGACAAATATGGGACAATCTATCTATGAGAAGGAGATGATGGCCATCTTACATGCAGTAGATATCTGGCAACCATACTTATTGGGGCAGCGTTTCCAAATCCGCACAGACCATCAAAGCCTTAAATATTTTTTAGAGCAACGCCTATCCTCACCACAACAAAATAAATGGCTCGCCAAAATGTTGGGATATGATTATGAGATAATTTACAAGAAAGGGCGTGAAAATGTTGTAGCAGATGCTTTATCACGCCAATTTGAGGAGGAAAGCACCCTACTCGCTATCTCCCTTCCCATTCCAGAATGGATTGAAGAGACTCGCAAGGAATGGTTTTCACATCCTTTTCTCTCCCAACTCATTAATAAATTGCAGGAGGATCCAAATTCCATAGCAGGCTACTCTTGGCAGGATGAGATTCTTCGCTACAAGGATAGAGTCGTGATATCACCAACATCCACCCTCAAAAGTTGCATTTTGGCGGAGTTGCACTCATCTCCCACTGCAGGCCATTCAGGATTTTAGAAGACTTGTGCTCGCACTCGACGTTCATTCTTTTGGACAGGCATGAAAAAGGACATTCTTACTTTTGTAGCTGAGTGTGACATATGTCAGCGCCACAAAGGAGAAACAGTCAAATCCCCAAGCACATTACAGCCATTGCCCATCCCGGCCTCAATCTGGACGAAGGTTTCTATGGACTTCATTACGGGTCTTCCGAAGTCAGGAAACGAGTCAGTCATCATGGTGGTTGTGGATATAATTTCTAAGTATCCTCATTTTTGCGCCCTACCTCACCCTTTTACACCGGCTTTGGAGGCTCAATCTTTCATGGACCAAATCTTCAAATTGCATGGCATGCCCACTTCCATTGTGTCTAATCGTGACCCGATCTTCACTAGTAACTTTTGGCAGTAACTCTTCAAGCTACAAGGTACCCAACTACAACTCAGTACTTCCTATCATCCCCAAACTGATGGTCAAACTGAAGCAGTCAATAAATGTTTGGAGACCTACCTTAGGTGTTTCACTTCAGAAAAGCAACATCTATGGGTACAGTGGTTACCTCTAGCAGAATGGTGGTATAACACTAACTATCATGCCAACACCAAAATGACTCCATATGAAGTAGTTTATGTTCAACTCCCTCCTTCACCTATTTCTTATATCTAGGGATGCTCGAAGGTACAAGCAGTGAATCACCTCCTACAGAATCACACAACCATGCTGGCCCACCTCAGAGAAAATCTCCATCAAGCTCAAAACGGCATGAAGCAACAAGCAGATCAACATCGTTCAGAACGCAAATTTCAAGAAGGGGATCAGGTATTTTTGAGGTTGCAACCATATAAGCAAACATCATTCAAAGACAAGGGTTGTCAGAAATTATCTCCAAAATTCTATGGACCGTATCAAGTACTTCAACGCATCGGAGAAGTAGCATACAAGCTAGCTTTTCCACCCACGGCAAAAATCCATCCAGTCTTCCATGTCTCATGCCTCAAGAAAGTGATTGGGAACCATTGCTGAGTTCAAACCAGTCTACCGGAATTGGATGAAGAAGGTTCAATCTGGCTCCAACCTGAACAGGTTCTAGACACACGAGAATGGCACCTGCGCGACCACACGATCAAGGAAGTCCTCGTCATGTGGAAAGACACCTCTCCAGAAGATGTGACCTGGGAACCAACCACTGTCCTTTAGCAGTTTTCGCAGCTTCAGCCTTGAGGACAAGGATATTTTTATGGGGGAGGGCATGTTAGGGTCCAATCCTAACCCCTTATTTATGTAATAGGGTCGAGTCATAGTTATAGTTAAGTAAAGAGTCAATAAATCCCATATTAATAATTGTAAGTGGTTGACCTACATTTAATGAAGGGACCACAATTAGTTGCAAATGGGCCATGGTGTTAGATAGATGGTATTAATAAGAACCATGGTATTGACCCATGGTATTGCATGTATGAATCCTATATAAAGGATAGAGACTCCCCTCGAGGAGCATCGTGTCTTATTTTGTAATTGAGCCCAGCTCTATTGGAGGTTGCCCCCTCGAAGAGGCAAGTGAACATTGCTTTCTTTTTTGAATAATAAAATACATGTTGTTATTTCTTATTGTTTTGTGTTCTGGGTATATTTTTTCACATATTTGGTATTTTGGTATCTTCTCGCAGGTCAAGAGCATAACATTGTTGTTGAGTGCTGATTAGTTGTCCATGTGGCTATATATCTGATGCTACATTTTAACAATATGTACATGTAAACATGGCTCTCTTATTAATAAAAACATAATAATTTTTATTTTATTTTATTTTTATTTTTTTTGTCTTGAAAAAAATAATAAATTAAATAAAAATCCAATATTTAATAATAGTAATAATAATTTTAAAAACAATCATATTAAAAGGTAGTAAAATTAATATTCATATTTATTTTCACATTTTATAAATTCTTGAATTTTCACATATCATTAACCAAGAGGGGCAACATAATATGGTAGCAGTAGAATATAATTTTCTATCAATCTCCAACTATATTTATACACATATATATTTCTATTGTTTGTAGAATTTAACAAGAACTTGTAATATTTCTTGAAAGATCTAGTAAGAATTTATAATTTGTCTTTTGATTAACAAAGGCATAGAAAATGTATTAATATTTCTTCAAAAAAACATTTGTTAAATACAATATCTCTATTATCCTATCTTTTAAGGAAATGGTAATTATGCAAAGAGTTATAAGTTTAAATGTTATATTTAAATGTGTTTAATAAGAAATGTGTATATTTCCATCTAATTGAAGTTTGAATAAATTAAACTAGCCTTTAAATGATGAGGATTTACTTTTCCATAAAATAAAGGAAATAATGCAGCATTTGCACTCCCCAGCGAGTAGAATGAATGTGCAATATTACTTAAAAACATTAAAGTAAATCAATTGAAAGTCAATATTACTTAAAATATTAAAGTAAATATTTTTCACTGATGATAATGATGGTTAAAGTTCACTGAGATCAAATTTAGTCTATGGGACCTAAAAACTGAATTATTCAGTGTGATTTAGGATTTTATTCCTATGCTCAAAAAGCTTGGAGAGAAGCTTCTCGAGCTCACTATAACTTTGACATCATAAAAGGCTAGGAAGGTTAGTATTGCAACAAAGATTTTGAAACTGATATCTAATGTGGTTGTATGTGGGGCACTCTAAAAGGAAGTGATTTTCGTATTCTCACAAAGATGGCAGAAACTTTCCATCCATGGTGTTTTAGGAATTGCCCAACAACCCGTTTCACTATGGAGCTCGTGAGAGTTCGTTCTAATCTTGGCTAAATTAATTTTGTTCTTTGAGCTTAGTTAAAACAGAGAGATACTTTTGATCTTCTAGGGTGGGGTTGGTAACCTCCTTATAATATCTTAATTTTCTTAGATACAATTAGATCAGAAGGACAACCTAATAATATAGGCTTTCACACAATCAAGGTAGTTTCAACCACTACCTAGATAGTAGGACCCGAGACCTAATCTTAGAGTCTCAATCCTATGCTTAACTAACTGTATCTTTCTCCATTCATTCTAACACACTAAAACTATGATAAAAAATGATAATACAATCCCAACTTGATCTACCTCAAAATTATCTCACCTTGATTCCCAATATCATATTACTAAATTAGAAAAGAAGCAAGATGGACTATTAACTTTGGAATATCTGAAAACATTGAATAAATCTAAAATTCACTATATTCAGTATAATATGGATGCCGAAAAAAAACCTTAACACAGTAACATTTGCCTATGATTGACTCTATAATTATAATTGGTTTTTTTATTTACGTATCGTTGGCTTTGGCTTTGTTGTAGCGTTTCCATTTCTAATGTGCTTGGATTACTTGTATAACAACAGCATAGCCCATATATGTAAGATAATCTTATGACATAGATTAACATCAAATCAGATTTGAAGTACTAGCATCATAGAAGTCATTGCGTAACATAACACTATGATATAGATTGACACCAAATCAGATTTGTAGTATTAGCATCATAGTTTTCATTAGCAATGAAAACCCAACTCAAAATGAATTAACAAACCATTCAGACTATTAACCCGGGCAAAGATTCACAAACATGTTCTGCATTTTTTCAATGAACTTCGACCATGTGTTTCAAGAAATCTTGAAATTAAATTTATACACATGCACAGGCTCTCTGGAAGATGGATGAACATAGTTAGAAGGGAATAATAATGCTCGAGCAATGCGCTCAGCGAGTTTTCCAAACCTCAGCAAGTTCGATGTCGAAAATCTCTGCAATCTCTTGAGAACTTCAGATAATTTGACATCAAATCTTCTTTCAATAGCAAGTTTCCTAAATTTTATTTACTGTCCAAATATATATCTTCAGTGCCTAACGAAGGAGAGGATGGGGTGGGAATCATGCCATTGATATCTTGTTCCTTCCAACCTCCATCATTTTTTGTACCTTCCTGAAAGTAGTCCATCAACTATCTGTGCATGCAGAAATTAGAATCACAACCACCATTGTTGCATTCTCCTTTCTTAACTATATCTAACTCAAAACTAGTGTCTGCTTCAAAAGGAAAAAATAAAATAAGTTTTCGGGAGAGATGGGCAGAGAAGAAAGGGAACGTTGAATCTTGCAAAGGGAAAAGAATCTTGCCAGGGAACTGTAGATATAACTGCAACATTGACTTCTACCCCCATGATTTTATGTTCCTGCTAAATTTCTCGTCATTTAGCTTGGTAGGATTCTTCTCATATTTAAACGTACTTTCTCTTTCTTATGTGGAAGCTCACTGAACTATTCCTTAAACCATCAATCCCCGGCATGCCTAAAACTCACTGAAAATTTCAATGACAATTTAACCCAAAAAAAAAAAAATAGAACTTCCATTACGTTCACATCCAATATCAAATACAATTTTCAAGAATGCATCATGGCTCTAATAATTTAGGACTTTCCAATCATGGGTATGAGAATTTAGGACTCTGTCTAATCAGAACTAACATGGCTCTGAATCATAGTATAACTAACATGGCTCTGAATCATAGTATCTCTAGAATCAAAATAGATTGTTGGAAAATGAAGGAATGTTTAATTTGTATAATTAGTTTTTTGCTGCATAACTCCACACATTTCAGGGCAAAGAAGTATCACATGTTTCATACTCTAATAATAACACTCAACTTTTTACTTTATTACTAATATATGTTGCAAGATACAACCTCTTCAATAGAGTATGAATGTATGTATGTGCTTATGATTTTGTTCTAATTATTCTAGTTTCATGGGTATGGATGTAAACAACACTAGTTATATTGTTTAAAAAAAAAAAAATCAACAATAATTATATTCACCAGCTAGAAATTATGACATATTCTTCCATAATTTCCAAAACTAAAAAATATTTCTATGTTTTAATCATTTAAAATAAATACAAAACTTTTAATGTATTTAATACAAGGTCAGTGTGATGCATTCAGTTATTGATAACTTTTGATGTGTTTGATACAAGTGAATGTGATGCATTCAATTATACATGCAAAGGATATTGAACATAAAATTTTTTGAGATAGAATAAGAAATTTTAGAATAATAAAAACATTTCCACTTTTCCAAAACACCATTGACAATGGATCTAACTTTATTGTTCACATTTGCATACAATCAACCACATATTTATGTACAAACAAGGAAAGGGAAATAAGACTCAAATTACATCATAGTTTAGTTACATAACTACCACTTTGTTCCAATAGACTAAGATGTGGAAGAACTTTGACCTTCACAAATGTTGTTCATAGTAGTACTTGTACTACCCAACAAATGTGTTAGATTTGATTGGAATTTGGGAATGGAAGTGGTGCTCAAAAAAGTATCTTTGATGTTTTGCAACATGCATAGAATGCCCATCATAGTAGGTCGTCCTTGAGGAGATTCATTTGTGCAAAGTAAGCCCACATTTATCAGTGAACTAAGACAATTGACATCCTTATCTTCTTCACTGCATCTATTAGTCCTCCTCAATAGACTCATGTCGGCTACTTCTTGTACTCGGTTTGGGGAACTACTACCAACCCATTTTTGCAAGTTCATTCCTTCCACAAACATGTCGTGTGCGGGCTTCTTTCTAGTGAGCATTTCCAATAACACTATTCCATAGCTATATACATCGCCTTTTATTGTAACTTGCCCTCCCACTCCATATTCTGCATTCACAGATCCTCATCTTAAATTTTTAAATTCAAAATGTTAAGCAAACATAAGAAAATCATAACATTGCTTAAGATGGTATATAGTTTAAATAATACCTGGAGGAATGTACCCTGTAGATCCTTTGAGTGCATTTGTGGAAGTGAGAGCTCCATCTTCATTACTAGCAAAACATATAGTAGCAATGCCAAAGTCTATTAAATATGTAGTCATATCTTCACCCAACAACACATTGTTGGGTTTCAAATCACAATGAATCACCTGCACAAAACAATGGTGATGGAGATACGCCATGCCTTGGGCGATGTCTATTGCTATATTCAACCTTTGAATCAGATTCAAACTACTTTGTTCTCCATCATCAGGATATAACCACTTTTCTAGGCTTCCATTTGGCATTAATGGAAATATCAAAGCTTTGATTTGGAGATCTGAATAACAGGTTATGACCCGAATCAAATTTCGATGTCTAACTTTACCCAAAACTTTGCACTCTCTATCAAAACTCTTTTGAGCCCCTTCATTTTGTAGATTGAGAATCTTGACAGCCACCATTGTGCCATCATTCAAAAGCCCTTTGTACACTTTGCCAAAACTACCAACTCCTAACAAGTTGGCATCACTAAATTCATTTGTTGCGATGACGAGCTCTGCATAGGAGATTCTTCGATGACCCACATTTAATGTTGGACTAGTCTCTTTTTGAATATGTCTCTTGCATTTTCGTCTCCAGAAGATTGCAAGAAACAAACACAATACAACAAATGCTACAACAAAAACGAGTGTGATAACTCTTTTTAGATTTAGAACACTTTCATGTTTATGAGCATAGCATGGTGGTAGATTTACCCAAGGTCCACATAGAGCAAGATTCCCCATAAATGCAGTGGCACCAATATTTTTGAAAACTCCCTCTTTAGGGACTTCTCCTGACAACTTGTTAAAAGAAAAATTCAAGTGATGGAGCATTGTGAGATTTTTTAGCGATATGAGTATTCCACCTGACAAATTGTTGGACGAGAGATCTAGGCCCTGAAGGCTGAGAAGTTCACTGAGGGATAGTGGAATTGGACCTTCAAATGTGTTGCAAGAAAGATTAAGATATTCTATTTCTTGGCAACTGCCAAGTGCACTTGGAATGTAACCAGTGAATTGATTTGCATAAACATCTATAGCTTGAAGCTTATTGAACTTTCCTAGTGCTAAAGGTACATGGCCATGTAATAAATTGTTTGACAAGTTGAAATAGAAGGCTAAATTTGCAAGGCCTGCAACTTGTGGAGGTATGTGCCCAGTAAGTTTGTTGTATGATAGATCTAGCAGTAGTAAATTCACAAATTTCCCTAAATTTGCAGGTATATTTCCTGATAACTGGTTATGGTTAAGATATAAATATCTTAGCTGCTGGAGGTTGGCCACAAAATCAGGGATTCTTCCAGAGAGATTATTCTTTGAGAGATCTAAAAGCCATAAGGTTTTTAGCTGCCCAATTTCCATAGGGATGTTTCCTTGTAAATGATTGGAACCCATATATAACCTCTCCAAATTCTGAAGCATATTAACTGAAGAAGGGATTGATCCTTTAAAAAAGTTAGTTTCTAAACCAAGTAACGTTAAACTTGTTAGGTTTCCAATTTGTGGAGGTATTCCTCCAGTTAAATCATTGAAACTCAAGTCCAAGATGTAGAGTTTTGTGGAGAACTGGCCTATAGTAAACGGAAATTTCCTTGTGAGATTATTTTGGGATAAGTCTACAGATATTAGATTGGAACAGTTACTAAGAGCAGCAAGAATGGGGCATCTCTTGGTGTTGCCGCTAATCAGGTGATTGCCGCCTAAGTAAAGTATCTGCAAATGTGTCAATTTACCCAACTCCATGGGCACTATTCCGCTGAGTTGGTTTTCTGATAAGTCAATCTTTTGAAACTTTTTACAATTGAAAAGGGAAGAAGGAATGTTTCCGGTCAGCTGATTACGACCCAGAAAGAGAATGTTGAGCTGGCTTAGCATACCCAACTCCAACGGAATGTGTCCCGTTAGATGATTAAGTCCCAGATGAAGAACGTTGAGCTGGCTTAGCATACCCAACTCCAGCGGAATGTGTCCCGTTAGATGATTAAGTCCCAGAGAGAGAACGTTGAGCTGGCTTAGCATACCCAATTCGGAAGGAACACTTTCGTGAAGGTTGTTGTACTGCAAATCTAAGTACTTCAAAGAGGATATGTTTACCAACTCCAACGGAATGTGTCCCGTGAGATGGTTAGCACCCAGATTAAGAAAGCTGAGCTGGCTTAACATACCCAATTCGGAAGGAACACTGCCGTGAAGGTTGTTGTATCTTAATTCTAAGAGCTGCAAAGAGGATATGTTTCCCAACTCCAACAGAATGTGTCCCGTGAGATGGTTGAACCCAATTCGGAAGGAACATTGCCATGAAGGTTGTTGTAACTTAAATATAAGTACTGCAAAGAGGATATGTTTCCCAAGCAGTTCGGGATTGTTCCCGCCAATTGTTTCCTCCCAAGGCCATGGTCAATAGCTTGGAGAGAACACATAGTTGTGGCGGAATGATCCCTGTGAGATTGTTAGAGGACAGAGTCAAGTTCCGCAAACTGCGACACTTACTCAGAGTGGGTGGAATGGAACCCTGGAGTTGATTGAGAGAAAGACGAAGCATCTTTAAGCGAAAGAGGGTTTCCAATTGATAGGGAAGCATCTTTAAGCAAACTGTTATTGTGAAGTTCGAGTACTGTAAGAAAGGAGAGATTGGCGAGAAGGGGAGAGATTGTACCTTGTAATCCCATGCTTGAAACATCGAGGGAAATGAATCTCTGCCTGCGCCTGCTGCATATGATACCCATCAGCAGCATTTGCACTCCCCAGCGAGTAGAATGAAACATTACTTAAATGCATTAAAGTAAATCAATTGAAAGTCAATATGGACTTAAAACATTAAGGTAAATATTTCTTCAATGTACAGTGCTAAAAATATATATATATTAAAAATATAATATACCCTAAATAAAGTTAAATTTCATACAATTAATCACACATCTTTCTTTTTGCCTCTCAATAAACGAAAGTAAAAAGTCCATACAATTAATCATAAATCTTTCTCCTTATCTATAGCCTCTTCTGTGTAGTGGGAAATGTGAAATACCAAATTTGATAAAATAAATTAAAAAATTCTGAATATTTTGTTAATTATAAAAAAAATATCAAATAATATCTTTGAGTTATTTTGAAATCTCAATTGCTTATCTTTTTTTGCTAACTTATCTTCTAGAATACTTACTTCAACCTCTTTTTCACTTCTAGTCTTTTCCAATTGAGTTCTTAACTCAATGATTTATTTTTTAAACTCGTTTCCTTCTTCTTCGAATACTTGAAGAGTCTCCTCATATCGTTTGTTTGACTTTTCAAGATCATATTTTAGAGAAATGATTTTTGCTTCAAGTCCTTTACTTCTTTTTTTTAAGTTCCTTGGATGTTGTATATTTTTCATTCACTTCTTTTCTTAATGATGTTACTTCATCCTGAAACCTTTGACATTGATCTTCCTTTTCCTTGTACGTCTTCCTTATTTTGTTTCCATCTTGCAACTGAGTCTTTACCCTGGTCATCTCTTCTTTGTAGGTACAATCCCTTTTATCAAATAGATTTTGTTAATCTCTGATTCTATCTCTGAGTCTTTTAACCTCTATTTCTAGGGTCATTAGATTACTTTCACTTTTACCCATAAGATAAAATTCATTTGATTCATTTTCATATTCACTATCTTCAATATTCCTTCTTTTGCTTTGTCATCTTCATTCTTGATCAATACAAAGCAATGTGCTTCTCAATCTGAATATTTGATTCCATCTATTAGTGCACATGATATAAAATATTCACTTTCATAGTTTCTCTTGTAGCTTTTGCTATCATCTGTCACATAATTACTTCAAAAGATATAAAAGCCTCCTAGAGAGAGCCTTTGGGTTGATATGAGACCAGTGTCTAGGGCATGAAAGAGGAGTGCTTTTGAATATTATCAGAGGGATTTCTGTTTCACCCCATATGTCACTTAGTTTGAAAATAAATAACTAAGGGGCTTCGTTCAATAGTCCTTCATTAAGGTAAACTCAAGAAAACACATATATCTAAACACTCAGGGGGTAAATATGGCTAATATCAATGAGGATTATCCCAGTTCTGGTGGCTGACACACAACAACAGGCAACTTAAAATTGTTGTTGTAGTATAGGTGAACAAGAGGAAGGAAAGGAGGGGAATTGATGCGAAGGGTTGGACATAACACAAAAACCTAAGTAACAATATCCAGTAGAAATATGGAAGAGTGAGGAGATGAAAATGCAGAAACAGTGGAGCGCGAATTAAGGCCTCAAAATCTATGCCTCATTAATACATTTTTCACCAAATAACATTAAGTAAATGTATGCACATTATAGGTGATGTAGGTTATTACATATCACAAGTAAATATGTAGTTAACAAAGGTACTATTACTACTTAGCAGAAAATATACAACCATGAATGAGAGTGAAACCAATAGATTCGTTACACTATTTCAGAGGAAGAAAAACATACGTGGAGTGATATACAGAGGATAAAAAATATTGCACATTCCTCTGATAGGAATCAACAAAACAATTTCATTAACCTTCAAGAGGGAGTCCAAAACACGAGTCCATTACATTTAGCAATTGTATAGCTCAAGTCCCTCATGAATAAGAAAATTGAACCAAATTGGAACCACCAAATTTTGGCTTCTTCGGTCCAGAATTCTGGAACCTGTGTTAAGTCTTTCTTCCATTTCTTTTATAAGGAGAGGGAGAACTTGAAAAATAGTTACATAATATCTCAGCTTGAGCTCTAGTTGTCTGATTGACTAGCTGTCTTGGCATCTGAAGGCTCTGTTATCTAAATGATTACAAAGGATTTGATTCCTTCTTTAAAATGTAGGAAATTACAAAAGGAAAACTGAATGATGGTTGAAGAAAATATCTCCCTGTTTTTCCTATGATGGCCTCTGATCAAACCACATCTATGCCACAACGATTCAGTTGGTTCGCCTGACATTTTCCGCCTTAACTACTTGAACTTACCACTTTCTAGAGGCGAGAGCAATCAATTGTGGTGGTCTTGGTGGTGTCGTTGAATCATAGCTTCTGACTCATCCATCACATAACTCCCTCTATTTCACTATTAGATTTCTATATGCCCTGTAATATAGCCATAATGTTATATCACATTTTTTCCTGATTGAGACTTTTACTCTTAAATACATTACAAAATAGTGAGTTATAATATCCTTTGGCCCCTTTTTTTAGCCCCTTTCTACATTTCTTCATCATAGGATTCAGGGATGTGACCTGGTGCTTAGCCTTAAGGCGCTAGTGGATTTTGTTCCCCTCAAGAGCCATTTTTCCTTTGTAAAGTGCTTCGTGCCCTTGGTCCTTTAAGTTCTTCTAGACCATGCGCTAGCCCTAATATTGGAGCCCCTCTCATCAGTAGTTTCCAATCACGGAAATAAATTTGGAGTTGTGACAATTTAATTATCCAATATGAAACCTCTGATGTTGAATCATCACTCCACCAGGCACTTCCTGAGTGGTGACACGTGTCACCCATTCCCCCCTAGGCCCCTCTACACAACAAAACTATCTGTCGCATGGGCTACCGTACTGCCATGTCATGGTGACTTCAAATGACATTGTAACTTTATCGGAACCAATCATATGCTTCCATGTGTCTTTATCAGAGCCAATCATATTACGCCACATGTGGCTTATCAGAACCAACCATATGTTACCACGTGTCCCACTAGAGGAAAGAGAAAAGGGCCCATCCACCTTTGGTTTTTCGATGGAATCCTTTGTTAATCTATATTTGAGTCCTCTAATGATCTTACACTATCGGCACATTACCCTTGTCACAATGTTTAAAAGGTTGTCACCTACAAAAGTCCTGATTCTCGATTGTTGATCTTTCGATGTTGCAATATTTTGATGCGCAAATATGCTCCAAGCTCCGATGTGCAATTGTCGATATGCCAGGGCCCTGTATTAAATATGGACCACCTTTAGCTATACTTTCCACAATTTTTGGACACGTCACACATTGTTGAGTAGCTGATACCAACAGAGCTCAACCAAAACTACATTGAATAGGTCACAACTGATTAGATCATGGACATATAGACCAAGAACACTTGCCAATAGAGGATCCAACTATATCGAGTTGTCAAATCTAGCCAGCTCCTGCACCAAGGCAAGTGGCACACTAGGGACCAAGTTCAATGGAAGTTTTCCTGTGTCATGGAGGAGCTCAATGCAATGGGGACCATTGCTTCCTAAGTGAGGAGGAATTATCTAGGTAGATATTGGTGGCCACCTACCTATTCCACTTGGAACCCCAACACTGCTTCTTTTCAAATTCCATAATTCTAGCAAAAATTTCTATTTTTGGAAGTTTTTTAGGTCTTGAACTTCTAGAGCCATTTTGAGACCCTGAACGGCATATTTTTGAAAAATGTGCCAAGCTGTGAAACAGAGATAACATGCCAAAAGTACGACCTCGAGAAGTTGGTATTCCAACTAAAGCTAGTGAGGCCAACAAAGCTTTGGTGCTTCATCTCCTAGGGTTAGGTATTTGGATGAATGGGCAACTAGCAGTGTTATCATGCACGAGAAACGGAGATAACATGCCAAAAGTACGACCTCGAGAATTTGGTATTCCAACTAATGCTAGTGAGGCCAACAAAGCGTTGGTGCTTCATCTCCTAGGGTTAGGTATTTGGATGAATGGGCAACTAGCAGTGTTAATGTGAGGAGATTGGTTCTAAGAACTAAGCCATGCCTTTATACTACACCATTACCTAAGAATGATTCATTCATAGTTTTGTATTACATTGATAAAAAGCCATGTGACAGAGCTCCAAATATTGGAAAATTCTTGTTGGAATTCAAAGAAAAAAGGTCGTTCAGCTCGAACAACTACCAGAAATTGCACTTCAACCAATATTTCATCACACCAAATTTAAGTATGGTCCATTTTTAACTATTGTGTATGGAAAGTAGGATCAATATTAGATTTTTTTGCATATATGTGTAAGGGTTGAACTTCCCCATGATTGTCCTTGCTCCCATTGTTTTTTTAATCAAGGATCTATATTCTCTTAAATAGTAGCATGTTTTCAAGTCATCTTTCCTTTTAATATATATAATCAAATTCATTTCTAGCTTACATATTTGTTTCCCATTTTACGTTGCCAATCACAACCTTCCTTTCCATGGTCGAATTTCCTCATTGCATATAGTAAATAAATTTTATTCTTTCAGTTCCTCCCAAAAATATACATCATATGAATGTCTCAAGGGAAATTTCAGTCTTTCTTTGATCATATTTATGTAGTAAATTGAATATTATTGGGTACCACTAGTATCACAAGAACCACATTGTCTCTCTATATCATGAAAATTTATCTCTAATAAACTTTTGTATATCCATCTGTCTCAGACTTGTATAGATATTTCTTATAACTGAGAAAAGGGGAGAGGCCACTTCCCAATCATAAAACCACTGATTCACCATCATTTGAGGACATTCTTACTAGGCTTGAAAAAGTTCTCTCATTGAAGTATATACTCATCCCAGTGGGTTTGATACTCTTAGGCTTAAAATTGATTTCAAAAAATGTAAAAGTAGTTCCCAATAATGTATGCTCCTTGGACTATGCACTAAGCTTGGTCATTTTATATATATATATATATAGATTCTCATTTTGACAATGTAGCCACATAGCTCAATGTTATTGGCTTTCTCTTTTCTTTGTAAAAGGACAAAGGTGACATCATTTTCAAATATTGAAAATATAAATAACATAAATGATAAACTCTACTTCATATATCACCCAGTGTCTAGTTATAGAACCCAAGTTTGAGCGTTATCCATCTTAAGAACAATACAATGTTTGAGAACTAAAATCAAGCTATAGTTATTTCTCAAAGTCAATTTTGTGCCTCAGAAAAGGCACACATTCATTTTAGTCTCTATCACTGGCATGTATTTTTTCTCTTATTTTCTATTATTTAACCCTTACATAAACCCTTCATTGTGGCTCCCATGTTGAGCTTCACTTATGTAAAACTAATGCATGGAGTGATAAAGGTATATCTTGGGCCTATGTAAAAAGACAAAATGGGCTTCAAATGTGGTTTCATGATTTTAAGTATTACAACTAATACTTAAAATTAGTGATTATTATTTCTTATGTAATTTTCCTGTATCGTTATATTATGTGTTCATGAATAACCTTTCCTTTTTTCTTAAAAAAATTCATATAAGAGCCAGTCCCTTTCCCTTGTTTCGTACACTCCCCTGTGAATGTTTTATTTTTCAACAAACATTTACATAATTCAAGATGTTAAGGCTTGTTATGATTTATTGATAGGTATACTAATGATAGAAGAGCTTCATTTGTATACAAATTTTTGTGCGCTACAATATATACAACATGATTATTTTCAGCAGAGGTGGCCATGGAAAATGTAGAAATAATAGAGGTGGAGGGCCAAATCCATTGAAAAGAGGAAACAAAAGGCTCAATTTTTCAATACATTTGGATGCAAATTCTATAAATTTCAACCAATTATTACAAATTGGTTTCCTCAATTTATCTCGCTAACAAGCATATTGTCCACCTCCTCCACACAATGGCAAAAGTCAGTGGCCCACACAGACAAATGTGTGGCTTCATCCTGGAGAAGTTGGGTGGTATGAATACAAATGTTCCTGACATGCAAAAAAAAGTATGATAAGATGCATGAGTCAAAGGAAGAAGATGTATCGACATGTGGTATAGATAGAACAACATGAAGAGGTACAATGTGTAATTAGGCTTGGCCAGTATTACACTTAGGGAAAATATGTGTAATCTTGTTGGGGGAGAAGAATGAACTCGATTAGTGTCAAGGGGATTTCTTCAAGTTAGTAGCCATCGAATGCCTTAGCAATGTTTGGCACAATTGCCATCAATGCCAAAGGGGGAGATTGTTGGAAAAAATGTAGGCCTTGGAGAATCTTTGACAAAATGTTGTCCTTAGAGATTGTTGGAAAGATTGATGGACATAATGTTCTCATTGATGTCAACTATCTCACTATTGACAAGTATGAATTTATTTATGTCAGCGAGAGTTGGATGGTAGTTAAGGTATTTAGTTGAGAACCATCACAATAGTAGGATAAAGTGAAGAATTCCTAAAACTTATGCCTATGGTTGGTGAAGGTATGTTGTAGAGGTCACTTTGTTAAAGAAAATTTTGTGCATAGAAACCCAAGTTAGGTGCCCCCACAAAGTGCATGGATGGATAATCCTCAAAGGTACCTTTCCAATGGTATATTGCACTTAAGAAAGATCCTAAGAATTGTAGATATAATGTGTTTTGAAGTTAGGTGGTTAGATTTAATGTTGAAGTTCAGAGTCTGGGCCCCTTATGAAGCAAATAGGTTGCCTATGGCTAAAGTGTCGAACTTCAAACAATTTGGACTGATATAGATGTTCAGGCCAGGTAAGTTGTTCAAGGATGTAGGTTCAAAATATTCCCAAACTCAAAGTCATTTTCAAATTTCATGTGCTTTGTCCACAAATAAAGTGTCAAACTCTGAATAGTTCAGACTCATTTTTATGTTCTAGCGAGGTAAGTTGTTCAAGGATGCAGGTGCAGTAGAGTCCTAAACCAAAACTCATGGTCAGAGTTCATGTGTTGGTGAAGTTCCAAAGTATGATGGGAATTCATCTCTGAAGGCTTGTTTTAAAGGAAACATAAGAAAAGAACTCAGACCCAGTCTTTCCTCTCTATAATTTTTTTATGACATGGCATGATAATGTGGTTATTAAAGTACGTATAGGTGTCGCCAAATAGACCGAGGTGATGACATGGAATGTTGGAGAAGTGACACATGGAAGGAAAATATGGAGTCTTTGGATGGAAAAGTGGAAAAATCCATTTGGCATGTGGCATCATTCAGATGTCGCAGTGTGGCATGATGACATCACCATGACATGAGAAGTGTTGTTAGAATATGATGTGGCATAGTGTTGGATTTGAGTTAGCAGATCAAGTTTTTATAAGATTTCCTTTGTTTTATAATTTCTAACATTATACTAAATTCCAGATTGCGGGACCCATAACAAGCATTAATTCGAGACTTCATCGTTTAGGTGATTTTATCGAGCATAACAGCAAAAAGGTCCAAACTTGAACTCAAGCATAAGAACATCAATCGTAAAGAACATGGTCACATTTTTGGTCATATGGAAAAGATGCTAAAGTCTCCAAGATTTTAGTTAGTTAGAAGTTGGTGCCGAGTTCAATTATGAATTAAAATATTTTGTTACATAGTTGTACAATGGAGAACTACAAGAACAAAGGATTTAATTTGTTGATGACAACTCATGGATAATGGCCATTTGTGAGGAAATTAAATTATGAACATTACACAATATATAAAGAGTTTAGCAAAAGAAGGCTAAGAGAAAGTGTGAGATATTGTAGTGGGTAATAATTAAATATAATATTTTACACTCTCTAGCATTAGTTATGCCAAAAGGCATAACCAGCCACTCATACAATCCCTGCTTTGTTTTGAAAGCAGCCTTCCATGCATCTTGTTCTGCAACTCTGATCTGATGGTATCCACTGTGCAAGCCTAGCTTGGTGAAATAAACAGCTTCCTTCAATTGATCCAAAAGATCATCTATGCAAGGAAGGGGATAATGATTTTTGATTGTTATCTTATTCAGTGCTCAGTAGTCAATGCACATTCTCCACGAGCCATCTTTCTTTCTCAGCAAAATGATTGGTGACCTACATGGTGATGTGCTAGGCCTGATGAACCCCTTCTCGAGCAACTCCTGCACCTGTTTCTTGATTTCAACATTCTCTAAAGCAGACTGTACATTCCAATGTTAGGCAATGGAGCATCTTGCTACAAAATAATATCATGTACTATTTCCTTTTTAGGTGGAAGACCTTTAGGTTCTTGAAACAAGATATCATACTCTGAAACAACCTTTTCTATATCAGCTTGTTGTTTGGCATTATAGCCCTCAAATACATTGGTTTTATCAGGTTTCTTTTCCTTTACAACCATCAGTAAGAATTGTTTGCATGAATTTATCATTCTTTTCATCTGCCCTGAGTTTATGCGAGTATAATTATTCTTGAGCTTATGAGCTCTTACAAAGTATTTGATTCCATCTTTAACAAGTAGATACTTGTTCTCAGCTCTATAGAAA
>APFE030598128.1:34781-51290 GCA_000404065.3 Pinus taeda
AAGAGGATGAATATGTAAATGCTTTTGTTTAATGAATGGAAATTTTATGGTGGTGAAATACTCTGTCCTGTGTAATTATTTTTAAAAGACTTCTCTGTGTAAAAGATCTTGGAGCAAAGCAAACAGAGCATAGTCTCTGTGTTTTATATTGTATGGTTTTGGTATTTATCCATCTCAAACATAGAAGCAAAAAAAATACCCAACAAATCACAACATCTAAAATTGGACAAATTGGACGTTTGAGCGAGTTGGGCGAAGAATCTTTAAGAGTCGTCTTCAATCACAACATCTAAAATTGGACGGTTGAGAGGATTGGGCGAAGAATCTTTAAGGGTCGTCTTCAATCACATTTCGAAAAAAAAAAAAAAAAAAAATTGATTGCTCTCTTCAGTGGGGTAAGAATTAGTGATCAAAAGTCCTGTAATCAATCAAAAGTAAGTAAGTCATTTTGTTGGCCTGTAACTATGAGCAGTAAAGCCAATGTTAGTTACTTGGAAAAAAATGTATTTATAAAATAAGTTTAATAATCTATTTAATAATAATTAATAAGTTTAATAATCCATGTCATATTTCACATTTTTGAAATAAATTTAATAATCTATTTCCTGGCCCGGAGATCTTTTCCTTTCAACCCTTAAATGTGAAATATGACATTGAGAATCACATCTTTCCGATAGCTTCGGGTTAAAAACTTTTTCGAGATCTTCGGGTCAAAAACTTTTTCGAGACTTCGGGTTTTCAAGTTTGAATAATTCCGTTTTCAAGTTTGAATAATCACAATGATGGTAAAGACCCACCTTTCCAGAAAAGAATATCACATTTTATAAAATGTATTTATAAGATAAATTTTAAAAGTCACATTCTCGAAATAAATTTAAAAAGTTTGCAAAATTAATTAATAATCTTTCCGATAGCTTCGGGTCCCTTACTTTTCACATCAATCAAACTGTGACATTAGTTGCATAATTCGGGCCATAAAATTAGTATTTACAACGCCGCCCAAATTAAATACTTCCATCTAATCGAAGTTTGAATAAATTAAACGATGACGATTTACTTTTCCGTAAAATAAGGGACCCTCCAGCGAGTAAAATGAGATATTACTTAAAAGCATTAAAGTACATTAATTGAAAGTCAATATGACTTAAAACATTAAGTAAATATTACTTCAATGTACAGCACTAAAAAATATATATATATTAAAAATATAATATACCTAAAATAAAGTTAAATTCCATACAATTAATCACAAATTTTTCTCTTTGCCTCTCGAATAAAACGAAAGTAAAAAGTCCATACAATTAATCATAAATCTTTTTCCTTATCTATAGCCTCTTCTTTTTAGTGGGCAATGTGAAATACCAAATTTCACTATTTCACTATTAGATTTCTATAGGCCCTGTATTATAGCCATAATGTTATATCATATTTTTTCCTCATCGGGACTTTTACTCTTAAATACATTACAAAATAGTGAGTTCTAATATCCTTTGGCCCTTTTTTTAGCCCCTTTTTACATTTCTTCATCATAGGACCGAGGGCTGTGACCTGATGGTGCTTAGCTTTAAGGCGCTAGTGGATTTTGTTCCCGTCAGGGGCCATTTTTCCTTTATAAAGTGCTTCGTGCCCCTGGTCCTTTAAGTTCTTCTAGACCATGCGCTAGCCCTAATATTGGAGCCCCTCTCATCTGTAGTTTCCAATTGGGGAAATAAATTTGGAGTTGTGACAATTTAATTCTCCAATATGAAACCTCTGATGTTCCATCATCACTCCACCAGGAACTTCCTTAGTGGGGACACGTGTCACCCATTTTTCCCCCTTAGGCCCCTCTAAACAACAAAACTATCTACCGCATGGGCTACCATGCTGCCACGTCATGGTGACTTCAAATGTCATTGTAACTTTATCGGAACCAATCATATGCTTCCATGTGTCTTTAGCGGAGCCAATCATATTACGCCACATGTGGCTTATTAGAACCAACCATATGTTACCATGTGTTCCACTAGAGGAGAGAGAAAAGGGCCCATACACCTTTGGTTCTCAATGGAATCCTTTGTTAATCTATATTTGAGTCCTCCGATGATTTTACACTATCAGCACATTACCCCTGTCACAATGTTTAAAAGGTTGTCACCTACAAAAGTCCTGATTCTCGATTGTTGATCTTTTAATGTTGCAATATTTTGATGCGCAAATATGCTCCAAGCTCCGATGTTCAATTGTCGATATGCTAGGGTCCTGTATTAAATGTTGACCGCCTTTAGCTATACTTTCCACAATTTTTGGACACATCACACATTGTTGAGTAGCTGATACCAACATAGCTCAACCAAAACTACATTGAATAGGTCACAACTGATCAGATCATGGACATATAGATCAAGAACACTTGCCAATAGAGGATCCAACTGTATCGAGTTGTCAAATCTAGCCAGCTCCTACACCAAGGCAAGTGGCACACTAGGGACCAAGTTCAACGGAAGTTTTCCCATGTCATGGAGGAGCTCAACGCAATGGGGACCATTGCTTCCTAAGTGGGGAGGAATGATCTAGGTAGATATTGGTGGCCACCTACCTATCCGACTTGGAACCCCAACGCTGATTCTTTTCAAATTCCATAATTCTAGCAAAAATTTCTATTTTTGGAAGTTTTTTAGGTCTTGAACTTCCAGAGCCATTTTGAGGCCTTAAACGACATTTTTTTTAAAATGTGCCAAGCTGTGACCCTATAGGGCATGGCCTTCTCGATAATAAAAAAAATCCTCAGATATATCTTTCTAAAGAGGTATCGTGCATGGGAAATGGAGATAACATGCCAAAAGTACGACCTCGAGAAGTTGGTATTCCAATTAATGCTAGTGACGCCAACAAAGCTTTGGTGCTTCATCTCCTATGGTTAGGTATTTGGATGAATGGGCAACTAGCAGTGTTAATGTGAGGAGTATGGTTCTAAGAACTAAGCCATGCCTTCATACCAGACCGTTACCTAAGAATGATTCATTGGTAGTTTTGTATTACATTGATAAAAAGCCATATGATAGAGCTCCAAATGTTGGAAAATTGTTGTTGGAACTCAAAAAAAAAAGGTTGTTCAGCTCGAACAACTACCAAAAATTGCACTTCAACCAATATTTCATCACACCAAATTTAAGTATGGTCCATTTTTTACTATTTTGTATGGAAAGTAGGATCAATATTAGATTTGTTTGCATATATGTGTAAGGGTTGAACTTCCCCATGATTGTCCTTGCTCCCATTGTTTTTTTAATCAAGGATCTATATTCTCTTAAATAGTAGCATGTTTTCAAGTCGTCTTTCCTTTCAATATATATAATCAAATTCATTTCTAGCTTACATATTTGTTTCCCATTTTACGTTGCCAATCACAACCTTCCTTTCCATGGTTGAATTTCCTCGTTGCATATAGTAAATAAATTTTATTCTTTCAGTTCCTCCCAAAAATATACATCATATGAATGTTTCAAGGGAAATTTCAGTCTTTCTTTGATCATATTTATGTAGTAAAGTGAATATTATTGGGTACCACTAGTATCACAAGAACCACATTGTCTCTCTATATCACTAAAATTTATCTCTGATAAACTTTTGTATATCCATCTGCCTCAGACTTGTATAGATATTTCTTATAACTGAGAAAAGGGGAGAGGCCACTTCCCAATCATAAAACCACTGATTCACAATCATTTGAGGACATTCTTACTAGGCTTAAAAAAGTTCTCTCATTGAAGTATATACTCATCCCAGTGGGTTTGATACTCTTAGGCTTAAAATTGATTTCAAAAAATGTAAAAGTAGTTCCCAATAATGTATGCTCCTTGGACTATGCACTAAGCTTGGTCATTTTCCTTTCACAGTTAGTTATATATATATATATATTCTCATTTTGACAATGTAGCCACATAGCTCAATGTTATTGGCTTTCTCTTTTCTTTGTAAAAGGACAAAGGTGACATCTTTTTCAAAGATTGAAAATATAAATAAAATAAATGATAAACTCTACTTCATATATCACCCAGTGTCTAGTTATAGAACCCAAGTTTGAGCATTATCCATCTTGAGAACAATACGAAGTTTGAGAACTAAAATCAAGCTATAGTTATTTCTCAAAGTCAATTTTGTGCCTCAGAAAAGGCACACATTCATTTTAGTCTCTATCACTGGTATGTATTTTTTCTCTTATTTTCTATTATTTAACCCTTACATAAACCCTTCATTGAGGCTCCCATGTTGAACTTCACTTATGTAAAACTAATGCATGTGGTGATAAAGGTATATCTTGGCCTATGTAAAAAGACAAAATGGGCTTCAAATGTGGTTTCATGATTTTAAGTATTACAATTAATACTTAAAATTAGTGATTATTATTTCTTATGTAATTTTCCTGTATCGTTATATTATGTGTTCATGAATAACCTTTCCTTTTTTCTTAAAAAAATTCATATAAGAGCTAGTCCCTTTCCCTTGTTTCCCCTGTGAATGTTTTATTTTGCACCAAACATTTACATAATTCAAGATGTTAAGGCTTGTTATGATTTATTGATAGGTATACTAATGATAGAAGAGCATCATTTGTATACAAATTTTTGTGCGCTACAATATATACAACATGATTATTTTCAGCAGAGGTGGCCATGGAAAATGTAGAAATAATAGAGGTGGAGGGCCAAATCCATTGAAAAGAGGAAACAAAAGGCTCAAGTTTTCAATGCATTTGGATGCAAATTCTGAAAAGTTCAACCAGTTATTACAAATTGGTTTCCTCAATTTATCTCGCTAACAAGCATATTGTCCACCTCCTCCACACAGTGGCAAAAGTCAGTGGCCCACACAGACAAATGTGTGGCTTCATCCTGGAGAAGTTGAGTGGTATGAATATAGATGTTCCTGACACGCAAAAAAAATGTATGATAAGATGCATGAGTCAAATGAAGAAGATGTATCGACATGTGGTATAGATAGAACAACATGAAGAGGTACAATGTGTAATTAGGCTTGGCCAGTATCACACTTAGGGAAAATATGTGTAATATTGTTGGGGGAGAAGAATGAACTCGATTAGTGTCAAGGGGATTTCTTCAAGTTAGTAGCCATCGAATGCCTTAGCAATGTTTGGCACAATTGCCATCAATGCCAAAGGGGGAGATTGTTGGAAAAAATGTAGGCCTTGGAGAATCTTTGACAAAATGTTGTCCTTAGAGATTGTTGGAAAGATTGATGGACATAATGTTCTCATTGATGTCAACTATCTCACTATTGAAAAGTACGAATTCATTTATGTTAGTGAGAGTTGGATGGTAGTGAAGGTATTTAGTTGAGAACAATCACAGTAATAGGATAAAGCGAAGAATTCCTAAAACTTATGTCTATGGTTGGTGAAGGTATGTTGTAGAGGTCACTTTGTTAAAGAAAATTTTGTGCATAGAAACCCAAGTTAGGTGCCACCACAAAGTGCATGGATGGATAATCCTCAAAGAGACCTTTCCAATGGTATATTACACTTAAGAATGATCCTAAGAGTTGTAGATATAGTGTGTTTTGAAGTTAGGTGGCTAGATTTAACATTGAAGTTCAGAGGTTTGGGCCCCTTATGAAGAAAATAGGTTGTCTATGGCTAAAGTGTCGAACTTCAAACAATTTGGACCGATATAGATTTTCGGGTCAAGTAAGTTGTTCAAGGATGTAGGTTGAAAAATATTCCCCAACTCAAACTCATTTTCAATTTTCATGTGCTTTGTCCACAAATAAAGTGTTGAACTCTGAATAGTTCTGACTCATTTTTATGTTATGGCGAGGCAAGTTGTTCAAGGATGCAGGTGCAGAAGAGTCCTAAACCAAAACTCATGGTCAGATTTCATGTGTTGGTGAAGTTCCAAAGTATGATGGGAATTCATCTCCGAAGGTTTGTTTTAAAGGAAACTTAAGAAAAGAACTCAGACCCAATCTTTCCTCTCTATAAAGTTTTGATGACATGGCATGATAATGTGGTTATTAAAGTACGTATAGGTGCCGCCAAATAGACCGAGGTGATGACATTGAATGTTGGAGAAGTGACACATGGAAAGAAAATATGGAGTCTTTGGATAGAAAAGTGGGCAAAATCCATTTGACATGTGGCATCATTCAGGTGTCGCAGTGTGGCATGATGACATCACCATGACATGAGAAGTGTTGTTAGAAAATGATGTGGCATAGTGTTGGGATTTGAGTTAGCAGATCAAGTTTTTAGAAGATTTCCTTTGTTTTATAATTTCTAACATTATACTAAATTCCAGATTATGGAACACATAACAAGCATTTATTCGAGACTTCATCATTTAGGTGATTTTATCGAGCATAACAACAAAAAGGTCCAAACCTAAACTCAAGCATAAGCACATCAATCGTAAAGAACATGGTCACATTTTTAGTCATATGGAAAAGGTGCTAAAGTCTCCAAGAGTTTAGTTAGTTAGAAGTTGGTACCATGTTCAATTATGAATTAAAATATTTTGTTACATAGTTGTACAATGGAGAACTACAAGAACAAAGGATTTGATTTGTTGATGACAACTCATGGATAATGGCCATTTGTGAGGAAATTAAATTATGAACATTACACAAATATATAAAGAGTTTAGCAAAAGAAGGCTAAGAGAAAGTGTGAGATATTGTAGTGGGTAATAATTAAAGATAATATTTTACACTCTCTAGCTTAGAATAGGGCACCAAGACTATAGAATCATAAGTTCATAGGCTGGATGTGAGCTAACCGAGAGATGAATTTCCTCCTCAAGTGTAGGACATTGAATGAAGTGCTTATATCAAGCATATTGATGAGCGAATGAAGCTCCTATTCTCGATCGGTGTGGGATTTTTCTTTAAAAAAAAGCCACAAGGTCATGAAGTGCAGAAGCAACTAGAGTGTGAATGTAAATTGCATAGTGAGAGAAACAGAGCATGATAGAAAGTGAATTGTTGAAGTTTACTGTTGTAGATGGTGGTAGTGTGTGCTTGTAGAAGAAATAGTATCTTGGTGATATCGAGGAGCTATAGCAGGGAGGTGGGTTTAGGAAGGAAATGGAATTATTAAGAAATAGAATAAAAGAATATTGATAGAGGTATGAGTTTGAAAATCCTATGAAAAGAATAGATCCAACTGGAAATAGTGGTTTGGTGCCTGCAAAAATTTGAAGTTGACATCTCTAGAAAGTTGGTGCTTGCAAATATCAAGGGGTTGGGGCCTTCTATGAATGGGTGCTCACAAAAGAATTGATGTAATTACAATTAGTGCTTTCAATTTACATCATAATAAATAGAAGCTTTGGTGGTTTTTCTCCCAAAAGGGTTCCCATTTTAAATCATTGTATATATGTATGAATGTATAATTGATGTCTATAGATTGCAGTTGATTAATTGATTTGTTAATTAAATGAAAAAAATTATAATTACTGATTCACCCTCCCCGCGGGAATTGTTAATTCCTAACATAATAAGAAGCCACTTTAATTAAAGAAAAAACCTACTTTCTGAGATCTAAATATTTCAATTCATAGTCATGTAATGTTTTTCTCATGCATAAAATAGGAAGTTCATTTCCTTTTATATTCTTTTGAGTAAGTAAAGAGGCAATAGTTTCATTCAAAACAAGGGAGTAGATTATGAAGTCTCGTTAAAAATATCGACTTGTTAGTAGTAGGGCTATTTTAATTTCTTGTTTAATATTTGCGAAACCAATTTGTGTTTATGGATTCCATTCAAAATCTTGATCCTCTTTTAATAGCTCATTAATTCAATTCAATATTGAAGCAAAATTCGGTATCAATCTTCGAACAAAATTTACCTTCTTGAAGAAAGATTAAACTCCCATTTGGGAAGTTAGAGGTTGCAAATTATTTATGGTTTTAACTCTATCTATATCAAATATTATTCCTTCTTTTCTCACAATATGGCCCAAAATATTTCCTTTTGATACTGCAAACATATGGTTCCTAGGATTAAAAGATATGCCATACAATCTAAAATGTTGGAAAACTTGTCTCAAATGCATGATATGTCGTTCCCTTAATTTTGAATGGATAGTAAGATCATCATGGTAATCTTCAATGAACTTATTGATCATCTATTTAAATGCATAACCCATATGTCCTTCTAATGTAGCTCTAACATTTTTTAATCCAAACGGAGTCCTAGCATATGAAAATGTCCCTCATGGTATTACAAAATTACTCTTGTATTGATCATATTCGGCAACTAACACCTGATTCTATATGGCGGACCCATCAAGTATTGAAATTAAAGCAAAACCAACAACTTGTTTGAGGAGAATTTATGTATTTAGTAGTGGATAATTATACTTCAAAGATGCTTTACTAAGATCTAAAAACTAAACACAAATCTAAATACACCATTCTTCTTTTTTACTACTATAGCATTGGAAATCAACTTAAAATCTTTGTTGGAAATATAATACATGCCTTTTTCATCTTCTCAACTTTGATTTTGACTAGTGGCTTCAAATTTGGATCTATGGATCTAGTCTTCTTCCTGAAAGGTTTCCCACCTTCTTTGAGTGGTATCATATGCTGGAAAATGGACATATCATATTCTTTCAAGTCATAATAAGTCCATGCAAAGACATCTTGCAACTCATTGAATAAATCAAGTTATTATTGAATTTATTTTTGGGCATAGTTGGTTTACAAGTTTAGATATTTTAGGTTTTTTTTTATGTATCAATATTATTCTTTTGAGTTTCTTGAAATTTTAGTAAACAATATTATTTTTTAACATTCTTGTCATGTTATTAATAATTTCTTGTAAATAAAGACTCGAACTTGATATATCTTCTTGGGAGAGAGGGAATTTTTACATCTTTGATGAGGATTGTGTTTTTATGGTCCACGTCATCTTGGGGATAATTAGAATCTAGATATTTTTATAGCATTTATTTTGCATGATACATGAATTCTTTGGCATGCTCATCATTTTCAAACATTTTCCACTAATCCCCATTACCAAGTATTGATGGGTAGTAGATATTCTCTACAGGAAAAGAAATTTCAGATATGTGATCATCTAGATTAAAAAGGGATAATTCCACTACCAAGGAGTCATCCATTTAATTTTGTTCTAGTGGAACAAATATTATGTCAAAAGGATTGAAGTTTTTTAATAATATCCCAAACCCTTGTATGATAACATTCCAATCGTTGTTTGTTTATATTATATTTTTTCTTGATTTGATTTATGATCAATTCAAAAAATCCTCTCACAACTAAATCTTTAATATGCATTTGAATGGTTGGTATTAGCCCTTAAGTTAGTGCTCATATTCTGCCTATTATTTGTGCAAGGAAACTCTAGTCTAAAAGCATAAGGATATTTGTGCAAGGAAACTCTAGTCTAAAAGCATAAGGATAAATATGAGAGCTTGGACCATGAAATACTCACCTAACTCAAATTACATAACTTAAACAAGAGCCATTGAATGACATTTTCCAAAATCCTAGAAAAATATCACTTTCACAATATTCATTTAGTGCTATAGTGAGGACAACATAATTCTCTATCCCTAAATCTAGAAAATTATGAACAACATTTGATTTTTTTTCTTAAAGAAAATGGGTTTCCTTTGTTCTCTTGGGATTCTAGTAAAGGTTTTTTGTTTGACAATATCATATATTTTCCATCATTCATGATGTATCCTCTAATCCTAGAACACCAATTATGACCAAGAACAACTCCATAGGAAGCTAGGAGATCGAAAACAACTATAGTGAATACTATGGTTATATGTGTTTCCAATCTTATCCATGCACACAAGTCTTTAGTTTCAGCATAGGAAAGGACTTTTCTTGAATCTACAACATAAATATTTTCTCTAACTTCATAGTATTTAGTGCATTCTAACCTGAAGGACCCCATTACTAAAAGTGGCATGATATTGTTTGTGGCTTTGTTGCCTACCAAGCAATTATGAACAATAGAGTCCCAATTTTCAATAGGAATATAAAAAGGAGAAACCTTTCCTCTTACTCTTTGTTGAAATTGATTGGGTATTTCTTGACTACCAACCAAAGCTACTTCTATTCTTAGATTTGATGGACCCATGTTCTACAAGATTTTAATAGTTTCTCCCTTTTTTGAGGCAGCCAAGAAGAGACAAAGTGATTTGCAACTTCCTAAATTCATCCAATATTATAAGGCATTTATGTTTTGGTGTTATCTTGTTCCTTTATAAAATATGGAGTGCCTTGTTGTGATGTTGATTGAGGAGAATTATTTATATTTTTTCCTTTATCGACTTAATTATCTAGTTTGAATTTTCTTATTTGAGCTTTTGCCTTAACCAATTTTTCTTGGTATTCTTTATAATTTTCTAGTTCAACAAAGTCACCTGGAGCAGGAATCTACATATTTTCTTCATATTGCATTGATTATAAGATACGGGGTTCTTAAATTATTTCAACCATTAATGGATATAAATATTATTAAGTTTCTTCAAACAAATCATCTTCTCCTAACAAAACAGCATTTGGATATATCCTCTAATCCTAGAATCACAATCATGACCAAGAACAACTCCATAGGTAGCTAGGAGATCGACAACAACTATAGTGAATATTGTGGTTATATGTGTTGCTAATTCTATCCATGCACAAAAGTATTTAATTTCACCATAGGTGATCTAAAAATCATCCTATGATTGATCTCAGTTAAGAATTATTAATTGAAGGCATTACAGACTCATGTGCTGGTGTGTGTCCATGTTATTTTAGGCAATGGATCGATCAGATTGCAAAATACATAGACACTGGAAAATGGAAAACGGGAGAGAAACACAGTGAGAAAATACAAGAACACAAGAAATTAATAAGGAGTTCACCCTATCCTCTAGGGCTACATCTCCGGTCTAGCTCTCAGTGGTGGCCTTCTTTTATTGTGTCTTGAAGCAAAGAATTACAATGAGGGATCTCAATATGAGTCTCCTGAAACAGAATCTACTTGGAAGGGTGGTTCTTGGATGCCCGAGCCACTAAAGTACATAGAATCTTTTCCTTACTAGCTCTTTGACCTCTCTGGTCTTTAATGGAAGGAGCCCAATGTGGTGCTCAGTCCTGACAGATCCTCTCAGGGATGGCTTGAAGCTCTCAAGCTGTCTGGTGCTCGACGCTGCCTTTGGTCAGCTCGACCCTCTGTCTTCTTTCTGCTTTTTGCTTCACTATCTTTTCTTCAATTTCTCTGTCTTCTTCCTTTTCTTCTCCATCTTCCTCTCAGTGTTCGGTGTCTTCTACTTTGTCTGTGCATGGCTTTAAAACATTCATTCTTATGGCTGTTCGATTCCCCTTCCACCTCCGCCAGATCGCCTGCTACAGCTTCGCTTGGGGTTCCTTCTCTCGGTGTCATCATCAGGCTCACAAGGAGTGGCCACTTGTCCTCTTGCAAACTACGCCAGCTTGCTTCGTCGGTTCAGTTTTTCAGTTATGTCAAGGAATGAGTCATCTGCCACCTTGGCGGTCAAATCGGATGTCAAATTCTTATAGATCGCGGCTCAATCCCCTGTCGATTCTAGCTTTCCCATCGAGCATGATCTTAGTCGTTAGATCTGGAGCCTCTAGATCCGACGCCATTCACTCATTTTGCGCAGTTGACTTGCTCAATCGTTAGTGTGCGATGAGCAGTGATTTTCTCTCTCCTCTGCCTGCCATGCGTCGAGCGCTGAGTGGAATCACTCCTTTTTCGCCAAATCTGCTTACTGCCCAAGGGTGCCCCTGATAAATACCGCTGGTTTTTGGAGAACAGGTCCCGCATTTGCCTTTAGCCTTTTTCCCCACGGTTTTCCCGGCTCTCATGTGGCTGAGCACTCGAGGCCTCTCCTTCTCGAGGATTTTTTCCCAGTGATGCACAATTAGCACTAATTGTGCATCAAAAACTGCCTCCTTTTCCCGATCCGGGCTTCCCAGGGGCTAGTTTCGCTTCCTGCACAGTCTCCATGGGCCTCGGTCAGTGCGCTTTGACCGAGGTCCTCGTCATTCCACGCTGGGTGCTAACTGCCACTGTTTAGAGGTGTTTCTGATCATTGCTTTTAATTCTTTGAAGTCGAAGTTTTGTCCCGATTTGATACAATCATGGTTCTTTGATTTTTCTTCATGGATCCAATTCGGATCACAACCTTCCCACTGAAAAGCTTTTGGACCACCAAAAGTTGGTTTTCAAGCATCGACTAAGTGTGGGTACTGTTGTCTCACTTTTCCAATCTTAATCCACTTTGCACTGCTCGGATTTGAACCCTTCAGCCCAATCATGAGGTATTCAACATCTCCCTTGTGCATCGTCCTCACCTTCCTATTCAGCATTATGTCTTCCTGTAATTCATTAAGATCTTCAGGTAGTAGGTCATCAATAGAAGGCAATTGAATCTGCTCTTCAGGATCCTCAATCGTTGAAGGTTCAAGCAATCTCAATCAATCTACATTTACGATTGAGTAGATGTGCATGTAAGCTAGTAGATCAAGCCGAAAATCATTTTCATCAATCTTCTCAAGTATATTGAAGGGTTTTTACCTGATAGGCTTTAGCTTCTTACCTTCACCTTACATCCTTTCCTTGCTGATAAACAGCCAAACCTGGTCACCAACTTGGAAACTATGCTCCATCCGATACTTGTCATGCCTAGCCTTGTATTTTTCTTGGCTCTTTTCCAACTATTCCTGTACTATATGGTGGATCTCCTGGATTTGTTCAATAAACCTATTTGCCTTGTCCACATCGTTGTGTCCCTCAACTGTGGTATCTTTACCAAAGACAATATCCAAAGGAGACCTTGGTGTGAAACAAAAATAGGTCTCAAAAGGAGATCTCTGTGTAAAAGAATGTTTGGCTTTGTTGTAAGCATGCTGCACATAACACAAATGTTCATCCCAAAGCTTATGATGTTTGCTACAATATCCTCTGAGTAACTGGATCACTGTCCTGTTAACTACTTCTGTCTGGCCATCAGTTTGTGGATGAAAAGTTGTGCTTTTCTTTAGTTTGGTGTCCATCAGTTCCCACATATGTGACCAAAACTTCCCCACAAATCGGGTGTCTCGATCAGACACAATAGAAGTGGGTAATCCAAAATGAACCCATACATGTTCAAAGAACAATTTTGTAGTTTTTTCAGCTGTAATATGTTTATTACAAGGTATCAAAACACACATTTTGTTGAATCTATCCACAACAACATATATATAATCATGACCTTTTCTAGATTTAGGCAGTCCCCCAACGAAATCCATGGAAACACTTTCCCAAGGGTGAGAAGGTATTGGTAATGGAGTGTACAAGCCTAGTTTTCTGTTGTTGGGCTTGCTTTTAGCACACATAGTACACCCTCTTACATATCTAGAAATTGTCTCATTCATTTTTGGCCAATAACAAAATATTTGCAGCTGTGCAACTGTTTTACTTAGCCCAAAGAGACCTGATATCAAAGAAGCATGTGCTTCCATGATTATCTTTATTCTCTCAGTTTGTGGAATGCAAAGTTTCCCACAATGGTATAAGAGTCGGTCCTTCACATGATAATCCAATTCTTCTACTCTTTTGCCTTGACTCAAAGTTGCATATAGATCTCTAAAGTATATATCTTGAGCATATCGTTCAATGTAGCTTTCATGTAGCATGGAATTATGCTTAAGTATAGTAGATGCATTTATAATGGGTCTAGATAACATGTCTGCAACTTTGTTATGTGTGCCCTTTTTATATCTGATGACTAAATGAAAATGTTGTAGAAAACCCATCCATCTATAATGTCTTGATTGTTGCAACTTAGTTTGGGAGTGTAGACATTGAAGTGGTTGATGATCAGTATGTGTTACTGTCTCTTTGCCCATTAAGTAATGTTTCCACTTTTTCACGCTCTGAACTAATGCATACAATTCTTTATCATATGTAGGATAGTTAACTACTGCAAGATTAAAAGTCTCAGAATGATAACATATGGGTTTACCGTGCTGTGTCAACACTACTCCCATGTCATAGTCATTGGCATCTATTTGGATCTCAAATGGTCTTTGCAGATCAGGCAGTGCTAGTACAGGTGTTGTTCTAATCTTTTCTTTCAAGGTGTTGAAGGTTTTCTGATGCCTGCCTCCCCACTGAAACACCTTGTTCAATCCTGTTAAGCATGTAAGGGAGCTGCAATTGAGGAAAAGTTAGAAATTAACTTCCTTCAATACTGTGCAACTCCTAAGAAGCTTCTAACTTCTGTAGCAGATTTGGGTTTAGGCTAGTTTACAATGACTACCACTTTAGAGGGATCTATTTTCATTTCACCACCCCCTACTATATGACCCAAATAACTCAGAGAGGTTTTGCCAAATTCAAATTTTGAGAGCTTAACATGAAGTTTTTCTCTTTTCAAAAAATCTAATGTCTGCTTAACATGCTTTAAATGTTCTTCCCATGTTTTGCTAAAAATTAGAAAGTCATCGAGATACACAAAAAAAAAATCATCAAGAAAAGGTCTGAGTATGTCATTCATTAATCTCATGAAAGTAGCAGGAGCATTAGTTAAGCCAAAAGGCATAACCAGCCGCTCATACAATCCCTGCTTTGTTTTGAAAGCAATATTCCATGCATCTTGTTCTGCAACTCTGACTTGATGGTATCCTCTGTGCAAGTCTATCTTGGTGAAATAAATAGCTTCCTTCAATTGATCCAAAAGATCATCTATGCGAGGAAGGGGATAAAGATTTTTGATTGTTATCTTATTCAGTGCTCAGTAGTCGATGCACATTCTCCACGAGCCATCTTTCTTTCTCACCAAAACGATTGGTGACCCACATGGTGATGTGCTAGGCCTGATGAACCCCTTCTTGAGAAATTCCTGCACCTGCTTCTTGATTTCAACATTCTCTAAAGCAGACTGTACATTCCAATGTTAGGAAATGGAGCATCTTGCTGCAAAACAATATCATGTACTATTTCCTTTTTGGGTGGCAGACCTTTAGGTTCTTGAAACAAGATATCATACTCTGAAACAACCTTTTCTATATCAGCTTGTTGTTTGGCATTACAACCCTCAAATACATTGGTTTTATTAGGTTTCTTTTCCTTTACAACCATCAGTAAGAATTGTTTGCATGAATTTATCATTCTTTTCATCTGCCTTGAGTTTATGAGAGTATAATTATTCTTGAGCTTATGAGCCCTTACAAAGTATTTGATTCCAACTTTAACAAGTAGATACTTGTTCTCAGTTCTATAGAAAATAGCTTTTCTATCATAAAAGTAAGGACTTACTAAAATAATTCCACATATATCCAAAGGAATTATGTCTAACTCAACCTCATCTACAAATGTTGACCCAAAAGAAAACTTGAGTTTGCACTATCTAGTCACTTGTAGTTGTGCTTTATCATTCAACCATCCTAATGGGTATGGTTTCTTGTGAGGCGTAGTTGCTAATCCCAATTTCTTTACAATTGCTTCAGAAATTAAATTTACTTGTGAGCCACTATCAAACAAAGTATCAATCTTTTGATATTTGGAAACAACTTGAATATGGAAAAGCTCATGTCTTTTTCTCTCATTTTCTTCGTCAATAACAGATTAAGCAGAAATACTAGTAGATGCCTCATAATTCTTACTTTTTATACCTGTGGCTGCAATGGTTGTTTCATCTCCCAAATTTGACCCCAAATCTTTCTAAATAGCTGCAACAGTCTTCTTCTTCTTGCCCTCAAACTTCTTAGGCCTCAGATCTGGATGTAGAATCCAATAATGCTTTTTTGTGAGTGCATGAAGCTTTGCTTTTCTATGCAGTGTTACCCTTCCTTACTTTCCACTTCTACTTTTTTTTCTCCTTTCTCTTGCTTACAGTGGGTTGGGATGGTCCCCCAACTTCTGGATTTCCATTCTTTCCTCTAGCTTCTAGATGAGTAGCTTGTACAGATACCTCATCTATACTAGTGGGATTAAACATGAGGATGGTATGCCTCATGTAGCTATGTCGACCACCAATGTACTTCAACAAAGTCTCTGGTGAGTCTAATGAGATTCCTAGAATCAATGCTTTCTTTCTAAATTCTTGAGTGTACCCTTGCACACTTTTCCCTTTCAACTACCGAAGAGTTTCCCAACTCATCATGGCTTGTTGCATGTAGGCCAATGGATAGAACTACTTTTTGATTGTAGAAACAAATTTAACATCTAGCTTGATTAAAGATTCCTTCTTGTTATGCACAGGGCTATTAGGAGGGGTGAGGAAGCTTTCCTCTTTCCCTTTTCCTTTGGAGTGGTCATGGAAGTGAGACTCATCTTCTTCTTTGTCTTTTTTAGAGCCCGATGAGTCTTCATCCTTATGTTTTCTAAAGTCCCTATACATTTATTATACCATGGACTTTATAGCTAGGAAACTTTCTATGAATTGAGGGTCTGGCCCCACAGAACCTTCCTCTGACATTGTCTTCCAAGGATAGACTCTCCCAATTTCAGGATTAGTTTCGACCAACTCTC
>APFE030598128.1:62907-86429 GCA_000404065.3 Pinus taeda
TTACTATTGTGCCCCATAGAAGTCCACTATTGTTATTATTGTGCCCTTACATTATTATTGTTATGTCGGCTCTGATTATTTTATGAGCCCTTAGAATCCTATATATGGAAAGGAGGTCTTTTCATTTGTATGATCCAAGAATTGTTCATTTATGTAATGTAAAGGAGGTTGCCCCCTCGAAGAGGCTGAATTCTAAGGCGTTGATCTATCTTTTCTATCTTTTCTTGAGCTGGTTTCATAACATTCACCTTCGCTGCGACACGAGATTGCTCGGCTCCTCCAAGTTAAGTTGTTCAATTTAATGTTGTTCAATTTAATATTTGTGTAGCTTTTCTATCGTTTTCAGTTTCTCTAGCCATGGATGTAATTCTCTATCTTTGTGCTTTTGCAGGTGCTGTAGCGTAAATGGCCTCCAGCTACGCCTAGCTTCTTCAACAACCCTGTGTAGACAGGGTAGGGTTTTACCCATTTGTTTTTCTCTATTTTGGATTTGATGTTGGTTGTTTTGTGTTGTTTGTGAGCTTCAACAGTTAAAAACCCAGATGGGTTTTCGGCCTCCCTTTCTCTGGCTTGATGTAATTTAAATTTTGCTAAAACCCTTATAGGGTTTGGTATTTAGGCCTCTTTCGTCTTGTTGTTAGCCTGAATACGTTGTTCGCTTATCATGGTTTCTATTGTACCTAAGACTGTGAGGAAACAAAAATATATACGGCTATTTAATTTGTAATTTGTAAATGATATTGTTACCTGTGCTTGCTTTCCTCATTCATCGTTCAGTTTATTTTGACTGTATTTGGTCCTTGCTTCTTGGTTTGTAACAACTTATTTGTCAATCTTGTTTCAGCATCTAGATGGTTTCAGCTCTCTCTAAACTATCATCTTAAATATAGAATGTTTCGCATAGAGAAGAAAACAACTTTTATTTTTAAAGTATAAAAGTAAACATTACACACTTGCTTGCTCACAAAAAAATTTATCTTCCTGACTACTCTCTCCCTCTGGATGGCAGACCCTCACTTGGTGGTCTAGCTCGGTTTTAATACCTTGCCTGTAACTCCATACAGTTGAGAAACTGTCATTCAGTTTTTTGGAACTAATTAACTAATTAAACTAACCCTACTAACTAATTATTCCTAATTTATTCTTTAACTTTGGAAAAAATTACAAGTCTGTGTTAGCCTAACCTTTAGCCTTCGAGGAAAAAATAAAAAATAAAATGTTCTCATGACCTATCAAGGGTAACAAATTCTCAGCTACAGTTGTATCCCTTCAATTGGATGCCCCTGCATGAGGCTCCCGGGGTAAATTAATCTCATGGCTCTTGCCCATGAGCTCTTCGATAGAGTACCCGACGCCTTGAATTCGTGCATCATCTAACCAGGAACTATCCTCAATAGGACGGTTCTTCCACTTCACTAGATATTGAAAATATTCTTTTTTTCGCGTCTTCCTAGCTATCTACATGTCCATAATATGTTCTATCTCCAAAGGTTGTGCTGAAGGCATCTACTTAATCCATGATTCTTCCTCGTCCTGGGTGTCCCATGTTCGTCTTTCTGAACTGTCTTCCACATCAACAACAACATATGGGTATAGATCTTCCACATTAAAAATGGGCAAGATTCCGATTCCCGAAGGTAACTGCAACTCGTAAGCATTTTCAGAAAACTTCGGGAGGATCTTACAAGGTCCAATTTTCTTCATCTTCAGCTTGTTGTACTCTCCTTTAGGAACCATTTCTTTGCGTAAGTGTGCTAGTACCAGGTCTCCTACCTCAAAGTGTACGTCCTGTCTTTTCAAATATGTTTTTTGCTTATATTTTTGGTTGTTGTCCTGTAGCTTATGTTTGACCTGCTCATGAAGATCACTTATTGCTTTTGCGAAATCTCTGCCATCAGCACTTCTGCGCTCCAACTTTCCCAAGTCCCTCAACTCAAATATCCCATGTGGGTGTATTCCATAAAGGATTTGGAAAGGGATTCTACCCGTACTTCTATTGGGCGAGTCGTTATAGGAAAACTCCACTTGTACAAGCACGCAATCCCACTGTTTGGAATTCTCACCAACCAGACTCCTCAGTAAATTCCCTAGAATCGGGTTCACAAAAACAGTGAAGGATTTGTGGGACAAGTTAGGGAATTTTTAAAAATCTAACTCTCTGGTGAATAAACTATTCCTACGGAAAAAAAATTATAACCTGAGGATGAAAGATGGAGACTCGGAACCCCAAGGGTTAGCTTAGTTGGTCAAAATCAGTGCCTCTCCATCGGGCGGTCACAGGGTCCAATCTCCTCGAAGCCCTTGGGGTTAGGCCTTGCTAGTGGGCTGTGGGGCTAGATTCTCTTTGGGGTCGATCAACCCATATATTTTCATGGACGTAGCACCACCCATTGACCAGGGTATCTGTGAACCACAGCCTAAAAAAAAAACAAAGATGGAGACTCGGTGACAGAGCATCTGAATGTGTTTAATACTGTGGTAAGTTAGTTATCATCTGTTGATATCAAAATTTCAGATGAAGATAAGTGCATTAGTGTGTTGTGTTCTCTACCAAATTTGTGGGATAGTCTGGTTATTGCAATAGGTATCAATGCAACTTCCTTGCAATTTGATGAAATAGTCTCATCCTTGCTAACGAAGGAGATGAGTCAAAAAGATATGGAGAGCCAGAATGGTGATGCCTTGTCTGTACGAGGACGGTCCTAGAACGTAAACAAAAATAAGTCATCGAGTGGGAGGTCTAAATCTAGAGGGAGATCTAAATCTCCAGGAAAACCTGTAAAGGTGGTGTGCTAGAAATGTGGAAAGGAAGGGCACTACAAAAGGGACTGTAAATCTATAGCTCCTGATAAAGGAAAGGGATCTGATGATGCTCCTTCTGCAGAGGCAAAAACCACCTCAGATGAAGGTGGGGATGTGTACTTGGCTTCGTCAATTACACATGTAGATCACAAGGCTTGTTTGATTGACTCAGGTGCATCCTTTCAATTCACTCCCCATAGAGAGTGGTTCTGCGAGTATGAGAAATATGATGGTGGTGATGTCTTCTTGGGGGATGACAGGAAGGCTAGAATCGTTGGTTGCCAGAAAGTAAAGTTGAAGTTGCAAGGTGGAAGGGTTAGAACACTTCTAGGTGTTTTGCATATTCCTACATTAGCCAGAAATTTGATTTCTGTAAGCAAGCTGGATGATGCAGGTGTAAAAACAGTGTTCGAGAAGGATACCTGCAAGATGGTACAGGGGGCACTAGTATTGATGCGAGGAGTTTGAATTGGAACTCTGTACAATCTGCAAGGTAGCACTGTTGTTGATGGGTGCAAGAGTTCAGTGGTTCTTGAAAGTGGAGTAGAAAATATAGTGGTCTCTAAAGAAAATACCATGTTGTGGCATCAAAGGCTTGGACATATTGGAAATAAGGGCCTTCTAATACTTCATGGTAAAGGTATGGTAGAAGGTATGAGTAATAGCTCTCTAGATTTTGATTTCTATGAAAATTGTGTATATGGGAAGCAGAATCAAGTGAGTTTCCCCTCTAGTGGTAAGAAGGCGAAACAGATATTAGAGCTTGTGCACAGTGATGTGTTTGGACCTGTGAAGGTTCCATCACTGGTAAGTCTGTGTACTATGTATCATTTATAGATGACTTCTCAAGGAATACATGGATATATTTCCTTAAGAAGAAATCTGAAGTCTTTGATAGGTTTAAAGAATTTAAGGCTTTGGTGGAAAACCAGACAGAGAAGAAGATAAAGGTGTTGAGGACAAATAACAGTGGAGAGTTTTGCAGTAAGGAATTTGAAGAATTTTGTAAGAAGTGTGGTATAGCACAACAGAAGACTACTCCATATGCACCTCAGAAAAATGGAGTTGTGGAAAGAATGAACAAGACATTGATGGAGAGGGCAAGAAGCATGCTCATTGGTGTCGGGTTAGGACATCAATTCTGGGCAGAGGCGGTGGAGATAGCATGTTACCTAGTCAACAGATCACCTTCATCAATGTTGGAGGACAAGACTCCACAAGAGGTATGGACTGGTAAGAAACCCTCTCTTTCACATCTAAGGGTATTTAGGTGTGATGCATATGTACATATTCCAAAGGAGAAACAAACCAAGTTGGATAGTAAATCTGAAAGTGCGTCTTTATTGGGTATAAGGATGGTTTAAAGGGTTATAAACTTTGGAACCCAATAACAAGGAAGGTTGTGTACAGCTGACATGTGGTGTTCAAAGAGGTAAAAGATGTTATTAAACATGAAATTCAACCAAAGGAACCTGAGAAGATAGAGTTTGAGCTAAAGGAGGAAGAATCAGACTCTATAGCAGAGGAGGAATCAGAAGATGAAGAGCCACAAAATCCAGGTGTGAGAAGATAAGTTCGAGAAAGAAGGCAGCTAGAAAGGTATATTCCATCTGCTTTCTATTCAAATTTTGCTTTATCTATTATTGATGATGATCCCAAAACTGTGAAGGAAGCAGCAAATTCAGAGGATGGAAAACTTTGGAAAGAGGCCATGGTTGAGGAAATGGCATCTTTGCAAAAAAATGAGGCTTGGGATCTGGTGGAGTTTTTGACTAGAAGGAAACCCATTGACAGCAAATGGGTGTTCAAGAAGAAGACAAATGCAGAAGGAAAGGTGGAGAAACACAAAGCTTGGTTGGTAGCGAAAGGTTATTCCTAGGTGCCAGGAATTGATTTTGGTGATATTTTTTCCCCTTTTGCCAAGGTAGCTTCTATTAGATTACTTTTATCTGTTGTTGCTGCTTTTGATTTTAAGGTAGAACAGATGGACGTGAAGACAACATTTCTTCATGGGGATCTAGAAGAGGAGATCTACATGAAGAAACGTGAAGGCTTTGCGGTGAAGGGTAAGAAATAACTGGTATGCAAGTTAAAGAATTCTATGTATGGGTTAATATAGTCACTAAGGATGTGGTATAAGAAATTTGATACATTTATACGGGGACTTGGCTTCACCAGAAGCAAAGCAGATCACTGTGTGTATTTTAAATTAATTGGTGACCGTGTTATTTATCTGGTCTTGTATGCGGATGATATGTTGCTGGCTGGAAATGAAAAAGAAATTATCCAGGATTTGAAGACCCATTTTTCCTCCAAATTCGACATGAAAGATCTTGGTGCTGAAAACTATATTTTGGGCATGGAAATTAAAAGAGGTTGGACAAAGAGGAAGCTCTGGTTAAACCAGAGGAAGTATGTCGAGACAATATTGTAGAGGTTTAATATGCAGGATAGTAAACCGGTGAAGGTTCCTATTCCTGTAGATGTGAAGTTATCTGCTGAACAGTGTCCCGAGACACAAGAAGAGGAAGAGAACATGTCCTGTGTTCCATATGCAAGAGCAGTCGGTAGCCTGATGTATACGATGGTCCGTACTAGACTAGAAATTGCACATGCAGGGGAGTATGGAGCAAGTTTATGTCAAAAAACAAGGAAGGAGAATTGGACAGTAGTGAAGTGGGTTTTCAGGTATTTGCGTTGCACTAGTGATTATGGTTTGTGCTACGAAGGAAGACCAAGATTGGACAGAGTGTTGGATATTCGTGGCCTTGTTGATGCAGACTGGGCTGGAGATCTGGATCAGAGAAGATCTACAATTGGGTATGTGTTTAACCTATTTGGAGGTGCAGTCAGTTGGATGAGTAAGAAACAATCTGTAGTGGCACTATCAACTACAGAGGTAAGAATACAATGGCAGCCACTCATGCAAGCAAGGAAGCAGTTTGGTTTGTTAGAGATTGTGTTCAAGTATGGGGTTAGTATAGGGAGCTATAAGAATAGACTGTGATAGCCAAGTCCAATTTTTCTTGGCAAAGAACCCTACATATCATTCAAAGACAAAGCACATTGATGTTCAGTATCACTTTGTGAGGGATATGATAGAAGACAAAAAGGTGTTGCCAGTAAAGGTGGACACTCTGAAGAATACTACAGATGCATTGACAAAATCTGTGAGCTCTAAGAATTTCTCTTGGTGTAGAGAAACAATGGGCATTGCAGGGCTGAAAAAATGACTAAGCTCTCTTGTGGCCCCTTGTGGAAAGAAAACAACAAGTGGGAGAATGTTGGATTGTGTTATATTCTTTCCACGACTAGCCCACATAGTTAACCTGGGGGTTAGAAGGGGGGCGAATGCCCCCCTTTGTTGCGCCAATTGCGTAGCGGGGGGAGTCACAGGGGGTTCGAGTGGTGCAGGTAACCCCACTCTATGGGGTCCGGGGTAGCGCCCTGGAAAATTTTGTTTTTGGACCCTATATTAGGTTGGGCGAACCTACCTATGGTTTTGTGCATGTTTTTCGCACATGGTTTTGGACGCAATGGTTATCGGTCCATGGTTTTGGATGCAATGGTTTTCGGTCCATGGTATTGGATGCTTCAACATGTATAAATATGTATTGTAACATTGAAAGGAACATAATGAAAAATCAAGCTGGTAGTCCCGGTTTTTTGGGATCCAGGGGAAAATCTCTGTGTATATGTGTTTTATGTGTTATGCTCTCGTATTGTTTATTTTCTGTGTTCTAGAATTCATATGTAGGTAATTTTTGTAAGGGATTAAAACCTACATCGTGCATACAAAGGCCTTAGGAAGGGGTGCTCATTATCTCCATTGTTTTTCTTACTAGTCATTGACCACCTTAGCAGGCAAATTCTAGTGGAAAAACAATGTGGTCTAGATTTCAAGGAATTAAAATCACGAGATAGGTATCTATTACACATTTAATGTTTATGGATTATGTTTTATGTTTTGAATAGGTTTCTATTGAAAAAAATACACATCTACAACATATTATCATGTCTTTTGGGGATGTCTATGGTTTAAAAATGAACTCTTCCAAATTAGAGCTTGTATATGCTTCCAATGAGTTGGAACAGGTTATGATGATTTCTGAGATTTTTGGAGTCAAGACACTCCCTTTTGAAGCAGGTTTCAATTATTTGGGTTTCAGGATGAAACCTAATAGATACCTCCTGGAAGAATGGCAATGGATCATAGACAAATTAAAAACTAGATTACGTATGTGGACTTACATATGGTTTTCTATCGGTGGAATATTGGTCCTTGTCCAATCTGCTTTACAAACTATCTCGGTGTACTAGATGCACATGTACAAAATTCCTAAGGCGTTATTAAACATATAGTTTCAATTATAACTAATTCTATATGGTCTGGTCCATTGGAAAGTAGGAATATTCTCTTGATTAGTTTGGATAATATTTACATAAGGACATCCGTGGGCAGGTGGGGTATTAAGTGAATTGAATTTTTCAGATGGTCTTTGTTTTCGAGCAATTTCTGGAAGGAATTTTCTGGGTCTGGTATCTCGAACAAGATTATTATTGGTAAATATTTAAAGAATAGGAGGACTGCGGATTGACTGAGATAGGTGTTATTGGCATAAAGAATGGATCATACATTTGGAAAAGTATTATGTCGAGCATGCGATGGACTATTGAGAATATCAAGGGGTACACTAGATCGGGTTCAGATATCATGACAGACATAGACTCGACTTATGATAATATGATGGACTCAGATAAGCTGCTTATACAAACAACTAAATTTTTACATGCGAAGGGCATCTTTTACATTACTCATATCCTAAAGGGATTAGATCTCTTACACTTATATGCCATTTGGATGACTGCGAAGGATTTGGGAATGGGATCTGAAAACTCGGTCCGATGGAATATATATATACCACAATTGCACATGTTTGGCATTTCATTAAATCAAGGTAAAGATAGTCTTTGCTGGAAAGTGGGCACAAGGAATTGGAAAAACTTAGTCAACAATATAGAAAATTATATCTTAGACACTCTCAGAGGTAGATAAGGAATTTGTTGGTTTGACAGGGTTTGGACATGGCATATGTCCAAAAAAATATTTCTCTTTGGTTGGCTTGTTTCTAGGAATAAAATAATAACTTGGGATAACTTGGGACATGGATTTATGTTTTTTATGCTCTGATGAGAATGCTCTATATTTATTCCTCAAGTGTCCTTATGCTATGGGGACATGGATTTATGTTTCCCGGAATATGAGGATTAATATTAATTGGGACTTGCCTATAATTGAGGAGGGCTTTAAACACTGGATAATCTCGACATAGGTTGGAAACAGACTACCTTTTCTTATTTGTTGGAGAATCTAGAAAGTGGGTAATACACCCATCTTTGATGATCGTAGTTATAGCATTCATTATATATCTTCCAAAATCTATGCTTTGTACTGTGAATACCAGTGGACCACCGGTTACATGATGAAAACTATTATAAAGTCTTGCCCCTCACACACATCTTTTCCTATCAGCCATTTCAATGGGGCATCTCAGAATCAATGTTGTGGTTGTGGAGTCTGCATTGCTACTACCGCAGATCTCATGTATCATCTTCGTTGGAATGGAGAACATGGCACTAACGGAGTGGAAGTTATTGCATTATGGGGTTTACTGTATTGGGTGAAGCGACTGAACCTCAATGTTTTTCATATCTTTGGTGATTATCAGATAACCATACATTGGATTAATAATGGGACTACTTTTCCGCCTCCACATTCCGTCCATTTGATGCATCAAATAAACAAGATCATAGGAATTTTCCAACAAGTCACCTTTTCGCATCTACATAGGGAATTGAACGTTGTTGCTAAGATGTTTTCAAAGAAAGGACTTTTAATTAATTTGGGTTGCATGAATTTTTTTTTACTTGCAGGGACGTCACATTAGTACCAATTTTTTCCGTTCAAGCTCATGGACAAATCTATCTCTTTTGTTTTTATTTTTGGGCCTCAATGCCTTGTTTACTGCCACATCTTTTTCTGGGAGTTTATATTTTCATCCTAATTGTTGTTGGCCTTATATGATGAATTATTATATGATTATTTTTTGGTAGGTATTGGAGGCAACTGATTTCAAATATTAGAGTTTTGGCTACTATTGATCGTTGTTTACTACTAATTAGTTGTCCATGTGGCTATATATCTGATGCTACATTTTAAAAATATGTTACATGTAAACATGGTTCTCCTATTAATAGAAACATGTTAAAAAAAATTGTCTTGAAAAAAATAATAAATTAAATAAAAATCCAATATTTAATAATAATAATAATAATTATTTAAAAACAATCATATTAAAAGGTAGTAAAATTAATATTCATATTTATTTTCACATTTTACAAATTCTTGAGTTTTCACATATCATTAACCAAGAGGGGCAACATAATATGGTAGTAGTAGAATATAATTTTCTATCAATCTCCAACTATATTTATACACAAATAATATTTCTATTGTTTGTAGAATTTAACAAGAATTTGTAATATTTCTTGAAAGATGTAGTAAGAATTTATAATTTGTCTTTTGATTAACAAAGGCATAGAAAATGTATTAATATTTCTTCAAAAACATATTTGTTAAATACAATATCTCTATTATTGTATCTTTTAAGGAAATGATAATTATGCAAAGAGTTATAAGTTTAAATGTGATATTTAAATGTGTTTAAAAACAATTGCAAAAATTGTGTATAAAATTTTCATTTTATAAATAATAATAATATAGCTTTATAAGAAATGTGTATATTTTTATAAGAAATGTTTACATTTTATGAAAAATGTATAGATATAAATACTTATATTTCTTCTCATTTTATTAAAATAGTAAGATAAAGAGAAACATAATTTGGATTAAAAAAACAATTTCAGAGGATAACATTTTAATGAAATTAGTTCTTGTAATATTTAAGCTAACAGGTAAATTTAGTTTATGATTAGAATGGAAAATAATCCAATCCTTAACATCCAAAAACTTGTTTTCCAACATTGAGTGATGATTATGGATTGATCATAATTATTTCATGTAGGTGTATATTATCCATAAATTATAATCAAGTCCCAATGCTAAGAATACATCACTCAATATTGGAGGAATTATTAGAATGTGTAGGAAAATCTAAATAATATGAGACAAAAAGTACAAACGTCCAATTGTTATGCTTGCAAATGATGATGTAACAAAGAGTACATGTTGCTTCCTTGCATGTTGTAAATATGAAAAAATCTTTTAATGCTTAACAAAATGTTCACATGTCTATACATTGGTGTTATATATCTAAAATCATTGTTTAGAAGCTAAGAAGAGAGGGAAAATGATACAAAGAATCTTTAGTGTGAGTCGAGCCTTCATGCCCATTGTAGGAGGTTTTCAACATGTTTTCAGAATGGGGCCATTATAACACCCATATCTAATGTCATAGTTGAAGATTGCTTAATGAAGTATTGAAGATTGCTTAATGAAGTACATATTCTCATCGGATCTTTGATATTAGGTTAGTTTTGTATCCTCCATATATCATTTGGTGTCATATCCTAGCATGATTTTTATAGCTTGTTGATTTGTAAATAAACAATTTATGACCTACTCTCTTTACCAACATGGATTCTCTATAAAAGTTTCTTCTTGCATTTCTTTTCATTATTTTATAAAGAGATTTATATTTTAAAAGACTAGGAGGTCTATGTATGTCCTTGCCCTTTACAAAATTCTCAATCATTCTTTATTCTTCTCTATTTACAATCTTCCTTGCACAAAATACAACCAACTAGCTTGCACACCATACAACCAACTAACCAGCAATGATAATTAACACAGAAAAATTCCAATAAATTAGAAATCACTATATCAAATCTCGAATTTTAAATAGTTTATAATTTCCCTAAAATTAGTGACAAACCATTGGTTTCATACATCATTGGGGTAAATTTAGTCACGAAAATAGCTTCCTCGCACAAAATTAACCAAGAATTATTCTCAAAAGGCTAAATTTCCGTCTTTGGAGTTTGAATAAAAGAGTCTTCCAGAATGATGCTGAACACTTAATTTTCTAGTAAAATAAAGTAAACACTGATACAACAGAAAATGGAGTTTCAATATATTTCTTCCAAAATCTATGCTTTGTACTATGAATACCGACGGACCAATGGTTACATGATGAACAATATTCTAAAGTCTTGACCCTCACACATCTTTTCCTATCAACCATTTCAATGAGGCATCCCATAATCAATGTTGCAGTTGTGGAGTCTGCATTGCTACTAACGCATATCTCATGTATCATTTTTGTTAGAATGGAGAACATGACACTAACAGAGTGGAATTTATTGCATTATGGGGTTTACTGCATCGTGTGAAGTGACTAAACCTCAATTTTTTTCATATCTTTGGCGATCCTCATATAATCATACATTGGATTAACAATGGGACTACTTTTTCCCCTCCACATTTCATCCATTGGATGCATCAAATAAACAAGATCAGAGGACTTTTCCAACAAGTCACCTTTTCACATCTACATAGGGAATTGAACATTGTTGCTAAGAAGTTTTCATAGAAAGGACTTTCAATGAATCTGGGTTGCATCAATTTTTCTGTTTGCTTGCAGGGATGTAACATTAGTACCAATTGTTTCCCTTCGAGCTCATGGACAAATCTATCTCTTTTGTTTTTTTTTTGGACCTCAATGCCTCGTTTACTGCCACATCTTTTTTTGGGAGTTTATATTTTCATCCTAATTGTTGTTTGCCTTATATGATGAATTAGTGTATGATTATTTTTTGGTAGTTATTGCAGGCAACTGATTTCAAATATTAGAGTTTTGGCTAGTATTGGTTGTTTGTTAGGGTCCAACCCTAACCCCCTTATTTATGTAATAGGGTCGAGTCATAGTTATAGTTAAGTAAAGAGTCAATAAAGTCCATATTAGTAATTGTAAGTGGTTTACCCGCATTTAATGAAGAGACCACAGTTAGTTGCAAAAGGGCCATGGTATTAGATAGATGGTATTAATAAGAACCATGGTATTGACCCATGGTATTGCATGTATGAATCCTATATAAAATATAGAGACTCCCCTTGAGGAGCATCGTGGCTTATTTTGTAATTGAGTCGAGTTCTATTGGAGGTTGCCCCCTTGAAGAGGCAAGTGAGCATTGCTTTCCTTTCTGAATAATAAAATAAATGTTGTTATTTCTTATTGTTTTGTGTTCTGGGTATATCTCTTTGCATATTTGGTATTCTTGTATCTTCTCGCAGGTCAAGAGCATAACAAGTGGTATCAGAGCACTTTCCAGGGCCGGTGGGATCTCCATTTTTAGCAAAAAAAACAAAATTTGGCTAGAGACGTGTTCTGGCATCTTTAAACCACAGGATTTGTCATTGAGCGCATAAACCTGCGGATTTGGGGAGGCATGCATGCAGGAAATACAAGAGGTGGTTACACTTGTTGGACTCCCTTGTAACCCCTGTAGGTACCCCTTCAAGTAGTAGTGCATTAGACAGAACCGCGCACGGACTGTCTTCTAAGTACCCTCTGGGTATATCGAAAGCCCCCTAGGCTCTCTTGAAACCTCGCCATAGATAAACCGTCAGCCGTCTTGCTGCTATAGTACACCGAGAACAGCACTCGGGAGATTACTCACGCGTACAATAGGGTAGGCGGGTTGTACGGCTAAGGATACGGTTGATCCTCTTTGGTTAGTGCCCTGAAAGATTGGGCCGAGTACTACTGTCAGACCCTTATGTATATTGCAATCTATAGTGCCTGACACTCCTTGAGACCATAGTTCCCTTGTCTCTCTCTAGATCATGCATCATCTTTGCCAGTTCAGATCTAGCAGGTGGGATCCTATCGCAGCCACAAAAATTAGTTTCGCTATTCAAATCTATCAGATTCGCCAATCAGATCTATCATATCTAGCCGTTTGGGTTCTGTAGCATTTGCCACAATCAGATCTGCCATTCAGATCTAGTAGCAGGGGTTCGATCACTGCCACATTCCTACTCATAATCTACAGTTGAGGGTTAGCTGCTAGATCTGATTATTTGTGTGGGCCCCTATACCTGGGTGTGATTCTCGCAAGACATTGGGCAGAATTTACTTTTCTGGGATTCGGCTACTGCAGTATTCCTAAGCGAGGAGTAAAAATCCTTTTGGAGTAAAAAAAAAAAGTTTGAGAACCTCCCGTGACGCTTATAGGAGACTTAGCCCATAAGAATCAACTCGACGGGCTAAGTAAGGTGGTACCATTCACTTGTTAGCGTAAAAATTGTAGGTGGTCCCAAATTTTATTTTTCTCGCAGTACCGACAAGTGCACCGGATCAGTGCATGGTACAAACTAGAGCTCAAGCTATGGCCAATGAGGAGATTGACACCCTTGAACAAAAGTTGGACACATTACTGAAGACGATCCAGACCTTAGCTAACACAATGACAAAGGGCAAGTTGGGGGAACACTCGGAGGCATATGCTTTTAATGAAAACAATGAGGGTGAGTCTAGCCATTCTCTTCACCTCTTTGGAGACCACTAATAGTCCCATCCACGACCACCCAATCTGGACATGTATAAATTTGATGGCTTTCATCTAGCCACATGGCTAGCACAAATGGAGAAATATTTCACATTAAATCACATCAGAGATGATGCGACTCAGCTAAGTGTGGGTAGCATGTACTTCGACCACGAAAGGTAGCAATGGTGGCAGTGGCATCAACGTTGTTATGGAAGGCCCGTGACTTGGCAAACATTCTCAAAAGCCCTGACGGATCGCTTTGACCATGAATCTAATTTCTTGGGTCTTCTTACTAAGCTCCAATAGACAGGAACAGTGAACGCATATATTACAGCCTTTGAAGCCTTAGCCTTCCACACAGGAGGTCCACACGATCAGTTCTACTTGGAATGTTTTGTCAGTGGTCTCAAAGAAGCCATACAAGCCCATGTCTGACTGCAACACCCGACCTCATGGCTAGATGCTTGCAAGATAGCTCGTGAAGTAGAACGCGCATTAGTGGCCCAGTCCAATCGCCCAAATTTCATAGCCAAATATCACCCCACCCAAGCTCAAAGCACTACCCAAACACTCAAGGTTCAAAAGGTGTCACCTGTGGAAATGGCGAAAAGAAGAAAGCAAGGATTGTGTTACTACTGTGATGAGAAATACTCCTCGGGGCATAAATGCAAGGATCCCAAATTCTTTCAAATTGATGCTACTGATCACATTTCATTGGAGGAAGCCCCACCACTTGACGAACCAGAGGAGGAAGATGAGGACAACCAGTTGGACAATGTACCTGAAGAACTAGTTATCTCGCTTCATGATTTGGCGGGGATTTCTTCTCCCCAAACTCTCAAAATCAAAGGTTTTATTAAGCATCGCCCTATAGTAGTCTTGATTGATAGTGGCAGTACGCATAACTTTATCCATCAAAGAGTCGCGGAAGTAGTGCATTGTTTTGTCAGAGCAATCTCTAACTTCCAGGTCCAAATTGCTGATGGGGGGACAATGAAATGTGAAGGCCGCTGTGAAAATGTCAAACTTCAAATGGGGGATTATCAACTAAAGACCCACATGTTTGCGACACACATGGAAGGGTGCGACATTTTCTTGGGTGTTGAATGGCTCTGCACACTCGGCCCAATCACAATGGATTTCCAGGAGTTATATATGAGCTTTAAGCAGAACAACCACACACATACCCTTCGCGGACTCCAGGCGGGTCTTCCCTCTATCATCAGCTCGCATAGGATGGAAAAATTGTTAAAAAAGGGCCACCATGGAGTTATAGCCCAATTTAATGCCATCCAGGCCTTCGAACCCACTTCTCTTCATATTCATCCTGAGATGCAACAGATCTTAAACAACCATCTGTCGGTCTTTGAAAAGCGTCATGAGCTTCCACCCTCGAGAGGGGAACATGATCATAGCATTACTTTGGTCCCACAAGCCCAACCACCAAATGTGTGTCCATATAGATATCCATTCTCCCAAAATAATGAAATTGAAAAAATCATCAAGGAACTCCTGGAAGCAGCCGTCATTCGTCTTAGCATTAGACCTTATTCATCGCTTGTGGTCATGGTGCTCAAGAAAGATGGAGAATGGCATATGTGTCCAGACTTCAGGGCCCTCAACAAGCTGATGGTCAAAGATAAATTTCCCATCCCAGATGTCGATGATTTGCTGGATGAACTAAATGGGGCTCAATTCTTTACTAAGTTCGACCTTCACTTGGTCTATCACCAAATTCGCATGAAAGAAGTAGACATTCCAAAGACAACTTTCCGAACTCATGAAGGCCATTATGAATTCCTGGTCATGCCATTTGGTCTTTGTAATGACCCATCCATTTTTCAGAGCCTCATGAACCTCCTGCTCAAACCATATCTCAAAAAATTTGTCCTTGTTTTCTTTGATGACATCCTCATCTACAGCCGCACCTAGGCCACACATCTTCAGCATGTAGATCTGCTCTTGCAACTGCTCCGGAAGCATAAATTGTTTGTCAAGATGTCCAAGTTCTCTTTTGGCATGGAAGAAGTTGAGTATTTGGGCCACAAGGTGGGGCGTGAAGGTGTCAGGGTGGACCCCAAAAAGATCCAGGCAATGCAAGATTGGCCTCAACCAAAGATCTTGAAGAGCTTGAGAGGATTTTTGGGTCTCACAGGGTACTATCACAAATTTGTCTGCAATTATGGTAGCATTTCTAGACCCCTCACTCACCTTCTCAAGAAAAATTCATTTCTTTGGAATGATGAAGCACAACAGGCTTTTATAGATCTCAAATAGGCCATGTGTTCCACTCCTGTATTAGCACTACCCGACTTCACCAAATATTTTGTGATTGAATGTGATGCTTCAGGTACGGGCATTGGGGCGGTCTTAATGCAGGAAGGTCGACCCTTGGCCTTCACTAGCCAACAACTAAGTGGGACAAATCTGGGACAATCTACCTATGAGAAGGAGATGATGGCCATCTTACATGTAGTAGATACCTGGCAACCATACTTATTGGGGCGCCGTTTCCAAATCCGCACAAACCATCAAAGCCTTAAATATTTTTTGGAGCAACGCCTATCCTCGCCACAACAAAATAAATGGCTCGCCAAAATGTTGGGATATGATTATGAGATAATTGAGAATAAAGGACGCGAAAATGTCGTAGCAGATGCTTTATCATGCCAATTTGAGAAGGAAAGCACCCTGCCCGCAATCTCCCTTCCCATTCGAGAATGGATTGAAGAGGCTCGCAAGGAATGGTTTTCACATCCTTTGCTCTTCCAACTCATTAATAAATTGCAGGTGGATCCAAATTCCATGGCAGGCTACTCTTGGCAGGATGAGATTCTTCATTACAAGGACAGAGTCATGATATCACCAACATCCACCCTCAAAAGTTGCATTTTGGCAGAGTTGCACTCATCTCCCACTGCAGGCCATTCAGGCTTTCAGAAGACTTATGCTCGCACTCGACATTCATTCTTTTGGACAGGCATGAAAAAGGACATTCTTACTTTTGTAGCTGAGTGTGACGTATGTCAGCGCCACAAAGGAGAAATAATCAAATCCCTAGGCACATTACATCCATTGCCCATCCCGGCCTCAATCTGGACGGAGGTTTCTATGGACTTCATTACGGGTCTTCCGAAGTCAAGCAACAAGTCAGTCATCACAGTGGTTGTGGACAGACTTTCTAAGTATGCTCATTTTTGCGTCGTACCCCACCCTTTTATAGTGACTTTGGTGGCTCAATATTTCATGGACCAGATCTTCAAATTTCATGGCATGCCCACTTCCATTATGTCTAATCGTGACCCAATATTCACCAGTAACTTTTGGTAGGAACTCTTCAAGCTACAAGGTACCCAACTACAACTCAGTAATTCCTATCATCCCCAAACTGATGGTCGAATTGAAGTAGTTAATAAATGTCTGGAGACCTAACTTAGGTGTTTTACTTCAGAAAAGCAACATCTATGGGTGCAATGGTTACCTCTAGCAGGATGGTGGTATAACACTAACTATCATGCCACCACCAAAATGACTCCATATGAAGCAGTTTATGGTCAACTCCCTCCTTCACCTACTTCTTATATCCAAGGATGCTCGAAGGTACAAGCAGTGGATCACCTCCTATGAACCACACAACCATGCTGGCCCACCTCAGAGAGAATCTCCATCAAGCTCAAAACCACATGAAGCAACAGGCAGATCAACATCGTTCAGAACACAAATTTCAAGAAGGGGATCAGTTATTTTTGAGGCTGCAACCATATATGAAAACATCACTCAAAGACAAGGGTTGTTAGAAATTATCTCCAAAATTCTACGGACCGTATCAAGTACTTCAGCGCATCGGAGAAGTAGCATACAAGCTAGCTTTGCCACCCACGGCAAAAATGCATCCAGTCTTCCATGTCTCATGCCTCAAGAAAGTGATTTGGAACCATTGCCGAATTCAAACCAGTCTACCGAGATTGGATGAAGAAGGTTCAATCTGGCTCCAACCTTAACAGGTTCTAGACACGCGAGAACGACACCTGCGCAGCCGCACGGTCAAGGAAGTCGTAGTCAAGTGGAAAGACACCTCTCCAGAAGATGCGACCTAGGAACCAGCGACTGTCCTTCAACAGTTTCCACAGCTTCAGCCTTGAGGACAAGGATATTTTTATGGGGGAGGGCATGTTAGGGTCCAACCCTAACCCCCTTATTTATGTAATAGGGTCGAGTCATAGTTATAGTTAAGTAAAGAGTCAATAAAGCCCATATTAATAATTGTAAGCGGTTGACCTGCATTTAATGAAGGGACCACAATTAGTTGCAAATGGGCCATGGTATTAGATAGATGGTATTAATAAGAACCATGGTATTGACCCATGGTATTGCATGTATGAATCCTATATAAAGGATAGAGACTCCCCTTGAGGAGCATCGTGTCTTATTTTGTAATTGAGCCCAGCTCTATTGGAGGTTGCCCCCTCGAAGAGGCAAGTGAACATTGCTTTCTTTTCTGAATAAATAAAATACATGTTGTTATTTCTTATTGTTCTGTGTTCTGGGTATATTTCTTCGCATATTTGGTATTCTGGTATCTTCTCATAGGTCAAGAGCATAACATTGTTGTTGAGTGCTGATTAGTTGTCCATGTGGCTATATATTTGATGCTACATTTTAACAATATGTACATGTAAACATGGTTGTCTTATTAATAAAAACATGTTAATTTTTTTTATCTTGAAAAGAATAATAAATTAAATAAAAATCCAATATTTGATAATAATAATAATATTTTAAAAAACAATCATATTAAAAGGTAGTAAAATTAATATTCATATTTATTTTCACATTTTATAAATTCTTGAATTTTCACATATCATTAACCAAGAGGGGAAACATAATATGGTAGTAGTAGAATATAATTTTCTATCAATCTCCAACTATATTTATACACATATAATATTTTTATTGTTTGTAGAATTTAACAAGAATTTGTAATATTTCTTGAAAGATCTAGTAAGAATTTATAATTTGTCTTTTGATTAACAAAGGCATAGAAAATGTATTAATATTTCTTCAAAAAGACATTTGTTAAATACAATATCTCTATTATCGTATCTTTTAAGGAAATGGTAATTACCTAAAGAGTTGTAAGTTTAAATGTTATATTTAAATGTGTTTAATAAGAAATGTGTATATTTTTATAGGAAATGTTTACATTTTATGAAAAAAATATAGATATAAATACTTATATTTCTTCTCATTTTATTAAAATAGTAAGATAAAGAGAAACATAATTTGGATAGGAAAACAATTTCAGAGGATAACATTTTAATGAAATTATTTCTTGTAATATTTATGTTAATTTAGTTTATAATTAGAATGGAAAATAATCTAATCCTTAACATCCAAAAACTTTTTTACCAACATTGAGTGATGATTATGGATTGATCATAATTATTTCATGTAGGTGTATTATCCATAAATTAAAATCAAGTCCCAATGCTAAGAATACATCACTCAATATTGGAGGAATTATTAGAATGTGTAGGAAAATCTAAATAACATGAGACAAAAAGTACAAATGTCCAATTGTTATGCTTGAAAATGATGATGTAACAAAGAGTACATGTTGCTTCCTTGTATGTTGTAAATATGAAAAAATCTTTTAATGTTTAACAAAATGTTAACATGTCTATAAATTGGTGTTATATATCTAAAATCATTGTTTAGAAGCTAAGAAGAGAGGGAAAATGATACAACGAATCTTCGGTGTGAGTCGAGCCTTCATGCTCATTATAGGAGGTTTTCAACATGTTTTCAGAATGGGGCCATTTATAACACCCATATCTATCAGAATGGGGCCATTTATCACACCCATATCTAATATTACAGTGGAAGATTGTTTAATGAAGTATTGAAGATTGCTTAATGTACATATTCTCATTGGATCTTTGATATTAGGTTAGTTGTATATCCTCCATATATCATTTGGTGTAATATTCTAGAATGATTGTTATAGCTTGTTGATTTGTAAATAACCAATTTATGACTTACTCTCTTTACCAACATGGATTCTCTATAAAAGTCTTTTCTTACACTTTTTTTTCATTATTTTATAAAAAGATATATATTTTAAAAAACTAAAAGGGCTATGTATGTCCTCTACCCTCTATAAAATTCTCAATCATTCTTTATTCTTCTGTATTTACAATCTTGCTTGCACACAATACAACGAACTAGCTTACACACCATATAACCAACTCATTGGCGATAATAAATAACACACAAAAATTTCAATGAGTTTGAAATTACTATATCAAATCTCGATCTCGAACTTTAAATAGTTTATAATTTGTATAAAATTAGTGACAAAAAGCTTAGCTTAACTAAGTGGAGGAGTTGCCCCGAAAGTTATTGAAATTTCAGTTATATTTAGAGAAAATCCGGCAAGTATTTTTGTAAATCCAAGTTATAGGTGTTAAACTTCAAAATTTTAGGTGTTGTAAACGTTTTTGATGGTGCTGAATCCATTTCCACTATCAAAAACACAATTCAAACACTGCCTCTACAAAAAATTTTGAAATTCTTTTACCCAAATTCCAGTTACTTTTGACATGCGTGACAATTCCTCCGCCTCGTTAGACGACCACTCCTCATAACGCTAAATTTCATCAAAGAAGACCGAGGTCAAATTAATTAAATCTTTTCGTCTTTGGCGTTTGAATAAAAGAGTCTTCAAGAATGATGCTAAACACCTACTTTTCTGGTAAAATAAAGTAAACACCGCTACGGCAGAAAATGGAGCGCCCTTTTTGAAGTTTGAATTATGGTCAATTCCCACATTTACATAAAATTAATCACAAAGCATTGACTGCACACGCCACTGGGGTAAAATTAGTCATTGAAAGGCAGCCCTCGCATAAAATTAATAAAAACATTATTCTTGGAAATCTTTTAATAAAAAAATTATTCTTAGAAATCTTTTGCCTAAATTTCTAAAAGGTAGACGGCACTTAGATTAATTTTCCAGATCTTCCTTGAAAAGAAAACGAATAATTAAATCTTTCCGTCTATTTGATGTTTGAATAAATTAAGACTTTATACATCTTCAGAAATCTTTATAAATGAAGACTTTATACATCTTTCAGAAATCTTTCTTCAGAAGACCGCACTCATATTAATAAAATCTTTCCGTCTCATTGAAGTTTGAATAAATCAAAAAGTATTCTCAGAAATATTTTCGGCATCTTCCAGTTGGGTAAATTTAGAAAAGCAGAAACTTTTTCGAGATCTTCGGGTCGGTTAATTTTCCGGAAAGAAAATGAATAAAGACAAAAATACCGTTTTCAACTTTGAATAATCAAACTGTGACATTTAAAGACCCACCTTTCCAAAAAATAATATCACATTTTTATAAAATTAATCACAAATTATTAGTTGCATAATTCGGGCCATAAAATTAGTATTTACAAAGCCGCCCAAATTAAATACTTTCCATATAATTGAAGTTTGAATAAATTAAATTAGCCTTTAAACGATGACGATTTACTTTTCCGGGAAATAATGCAGCATTTGCACTCCCCAGCGAGTAGCATGAATGTGCAATATTACTTAAAAACATTAAAGTATATCAATTGAAAGTCAATATGACTTAAAACATTAAAGTAAATATTTCTTCAATGCACCGCACTTAAAAAAAATATATTAAAAATATAATATACCTTAAAATAAAATTAAATTCCATACAATTAATCACAAATCTTTCTCTTTGCCTCTCAATAAACGAAAGTAAAAGTAAAAAGTCCATACAATTAATCATAAATCTTTCTCCTTATCCATAGCCTTCTTTTTTTAGTGGCCAATGTGAAATACCAAATTTGATAAAATAAATTAAAAAAAAAATCGAATACTTTGTTAATTATAAAAAAATAGCAAATAATATCTTTAAGCCATCTTGAAATCTCAATTACTTATCTTTTTTTGTTAACTTACTTTCTAGAATACTTACTTCAACCTCTTTTTCACTTCTAGTCTTTTCCAATTGAGTTCTTAACTCAATGATTTCTTTTTAAACTCGTTTCCTTCTTCTTTGAATACACACAACAATAGGCAGCTTAAAATTGTTGTTGTAGTATAGGTGAACAAGAGGAAGGAAAGGGGGGGAATTGATGCAAAGGGCTGGACATAACACAAAATCCTAAGTAACAATATCCAACAGAAATATGGAAGAGTGAGGAGATGAAAATGCAGAAACAGTGGAGGGAAAATTAAGGCCTCAAACTCTATGCCTCATGATCCGAATTGGATCCATAAAGAATGATTAATAGAGCCATGGTTGTACCAGGTCGGGACAGACTTTAAAGAATTCAAAACAGCGATAAAAAACACCTCTAAACCAGTGGCAGTGGCAGCCAACGTGGAACGACGAGGACCTCGGTCAAAGCGCGCTGACCGAGGCCCATGGAGACTGCATGGGAGGCAAAATTAGCCCCTGGGAGGCCCCGATCAGGAAATAGAGGGAGTTTTTGAGGCGCGATAATCGCGCATCACTGGGCGAAAACCCCCAAAATGGAGAAGCGCCGAGCACTCCGTCGCGTGGGAGCCGGGAAAACCGTGGGACGAAATGCTAAGCGCTAAAGGCGGGACGCGCTCCAAAACCGACAGTATTGATCAGAGGCATCTATGGGCAGTAAGCAGTTTTGGTGAAAGTGGAGCGATTCCACTCAGTGCCCGACGCGTGGCAGGCGGAGGGGAGAGAAAACCACAGCTCATCTCACGTTAACGATCGAGCTAGTCAACCACACAGGACGAGAGAATGGTGTCGGATCTGGGGGCTCCAGATCTAATGGCTGAGATCGCGCCCGATGGAGAAGACAGAATTGACGAGGGAATAACCCGCAATTTAGAAGAATTTGAGGTCCACTTTGACCGCCAAGGTGGTGGAAGACTCATTCCATAACGTAACTGAAGAAACGAACTGACGAGGCAAGCTGGCGCAGTTCGCAGGAGGACAAATGGCCATCCCTGTGAGTCTAATGATGACGCCGAGAATAGGGAACTCCAAACGCAGCTGTAACAGGCGAATCGACGGAAGGGAAGAGGAAGCGAACCACCATGAGCTCGAACGGATTTAAAGCCATGTATAGACCAGACAAAGAAAAGGGGTCGGGAACCGAAAGAAAGGACACCCAAAGAGGAAGACAGAAGACAGAAAAGAGAAGAACCAGTGAAGAAAAAAGCAGAAAGAAGACAGAGGGCCGAGCTGACCAAAGGCAGCATTGAGCACCAGAGAGCTTGAGAGATTCAAGACATCCGTGAGAGGATCTGTCAGACCAGAGAGGTCAAAGAACTGGTAAGGAAGAGAGTCTGTGTACTCCAGTGGCTTGGGGAATCCAAGAACCACCCTGCCAAGCCAATCTGTTTCAGGAGACTCATATTGAGCTCCTTCATTGTAATTCTCTACTTCAAGACACAATAAAAAGAAGGCCACCATTGAGAGCTGGACCAGAGATGTAGCCCTGGAGAATAGGGTGAACTCCTTATTAATTTCTTATGTTCTTGTATTTGCTTACTGTATTTCTCTGCTGTTTTCCATTTTTAAGTGTCTATGTATTTTCAATTTGATCGATCCGTTGCTTAAATAACTTAGACACACCAACACATGAGTCTGTAATACCTTCATTTAATAAATCTTTAACTAAGGTCACTCATAGAGTGATTATCAGATCAAGTGGTATCGAAGCTCTACGTTGTAAGGTTAGACAAGCTTGTGTTGGTTTAGCTATTGAATGCTCACTAGATCAAAGCTCAAATTAGGAGAAGGATAGTTGGTCAAAACTAATCCTGAAACTAGGAGAGTCTATCCTCAGAAGACAATGTCAAAGGAAGGTTCTATGGTGCCAGACCCTCAATTCATGGAAAGTTTCATAGCTATAAAGTCTATGGTAGAAGAAATGTATAGGGACTTTAGAAAGCATAAGGATGAAGATTTATTATGTTCTAAACAAGATAAAGAAGAAGAAGAATCTCATTCCCATAACCACTCAAAAGGAAAAGGAAAAGAGGAAAACTTTCTCACACCTCCTAATAGCCCTGTGCATAATAAGAAAGCATCTTTGATCAAGCTAGATGTTAAATTTGACTTGCCTATATATGATGGA